>CAUYQG010140420.1:0-11007 GCA_963574415.1 Tarsius wallacei
AGGCTGCGGTGGCCGGGAGCGGCCACTGCACTCCAGTCTGGGCAACAGAGTGAGACTCCAACTCAAAAAAAAAAAAAAAAAATTGAGACATTAACTACGCAAAATGAGCAATATTCTCTTAACCACTTGAAAGGAAAATATATTTGTGAAAATCATTTACTTTATTAGCAGTGGGTAATTTTAGAATATATCTGCTGTTGTCATTAGAAAAATAATAATAATTAAACAAACAGAGAAAAATGATCGTAGGACCTGAGAAGGAAGTCATAATAAAAGATAAAATTATGTTGACCTTCCATATGATCCACCAACCCCTCCTGGGAATATGCTTGGAGGAACATAAATTGTTTTACAAAAAAGACACCTGCACACGCATGTTTACAGCCGCACTATTCACAATAGCAAAAGCATGAAAGCAACCCTACTGGCCATCAAAAGAGGTCTGGAGAAAGAATATGTGGTACATATACATGATGGAGTATTATTCAGCCACAAAGACCGAAATCATGGACTCTGCAGAAAATTGGATGGAGTTGGAGACCATCATACTTAGTGATTTATCACAGCAACAAAGAACTGGATACTGCATGTTCTCACTCATAAGTGGGACCTGAATATCACATGAGCACAAAGGAGGCTTCAGCAGTCACTGGGCACCGCCAGGGGAAGGAGAAAGGGAAGAGGGCACATAACAACACAAAGAGTACCTGATCCCAAACCAGGGGAAGTAGGAGCCATTTGGAGGCCCAAACTTATCCTGCATGTAGCCGACTTGTGTAGTTAATCCTTACTTGTACCTCACATCTCTATCAAAAAGTAATATTTTAAGCCAGGCTCGGTGGCTCAGCCTGTAATACCGCGCCTTTGGGAGGCTGAGGTGAGTGGATGGCCTGAGACGGCGGGTTCAAGACCCACCTGGGCAACTTGGCGAGACCTCATCTCTACAATAAATTAAAAAATCAGCAAGGCATGGTAGCGCGTGCCTGTAATTCCGGCTACTCAGGAGGCTGAGGCGGAAGGATCGCCGGAGCCCAGTGGGTCGAGGCTGCAGTGGCCGGGAGTGGCCACTGCACTCCAGTCTGGGCAACAGAGTGAGACTCCAACTCAAAAAAAAAAAAAAAGTAAAATTTTTAAAAAGATTAAAATTATGATTTAAGAAAATAGAGTGAATGAAAGGTAGATTTTTAAATCTGTTAGAAATTGCCACAGCATTTTCCACAAAGGTAGTACTAATTTACTCTGCCTCCAACAGTGTAGAAGCATTCCCTTTTCTCGACATTCTGTCCAGTATCTGTTGTTTTTTGAGTTACTGATGATGGGCATCCTGACTGGAGTTAGGTGGTATCTCCATGTGATTTTGCTTTGCATTTCTTTGATGGTTAGTGAGTATCTGTTGGCTGCTTGTGTATGTTCTTTGAGAAGTTTCTATTCATATCTTTTGCCTACTTTTTAATAGGGCTGTTTGTTTTTTCCTTTTGGCACATTTGAGTTCCTTGTAGATCCTGGATGTTAGGCCTTTGTCAGATATACAGTTGGCAAATATTTTTTTCCCATTCTGCGGGCTGTCTTCCCACTCTCTTGATGGTTTCTTTTGCTTTGCAAAAGTTTTTCAGTTTGATGAGGTCCCACTTGTTTATATTATCTCTTATGGCATGGGCTTTTGTGATTTTGATCAGGAATTGGTTGCCTGTTACAATTTTTATAAAGCTGTCTCCTCCAGTAATCCCCATCCTGGGAATATACCAGGAGGAACTCAAAACATTCTACAAAAAAGAGGCACCTGGCACGTGCATATTTATCGCAACACTATTCACAATAGCAAAAACATGGAACCAACTGTTCTGCCCATCGAAAATGGACTGGATTTTTAAACATGGTACATAAACAATGGAATATTACACAGCCATAAAGAAGGACAAAATTATAGACTTTGCAGCAACTTGGATAGATTTAGAATCTATAATACTCAGTGATTTATCACAGGAGCAGGGAACTGAGTACCACATGTTCTTACTCATAATCGGACCCTGAACATTTATCATAATACTACAGGAAAGGGATTGGCAGTAGCAGAGCACTGCCAGAGGAGGGGAGCAGTACATAACAACAATAAGGATACCTGATCCTAAACCAGGCAAAGCAAGGACCAATGGGAGGCCCAAATTTCACCTGTACATAGACCACTTACACACCTAATCCTGACTTGTACCCCGCATCTTTAAAATAAAATAAAAAACATAGACTGACTCAAGCTAAGATTTAAAAAAAAAGAAAATAAACTAATTTTGTTAAGTAGCAGAAAAAGAAAATGTCATAATTAACTCCAAATTTGAGGCATGAGCAGCAGTGTCAGCACTGAAGAAAATCAAATAAACAGTATGGGAGAATACTGTTAGAAGCTATCTCCTAATGTCTTATTTGGAGAAAGAATATTATCTCCTCTTTCTCCAAATGCTTTTTCCCCCCTGAATTATTGTTTACACCATGTCAAAACCACGTAGCTCATGGTACCTTGAAGGAATTGTCTGTCTTCATGTGTCAATTTTTAGCTGTCTTCTAATTTATGAAGGGCATTGAGTTTGCATTTGTGTATTTCTCACTGCATTTATGAAATATTTGCAGAAAATATGCTTCTAAAATGTGTGTTGATTGATACTACGTGACTAATATTTACATTTTTTGGAGAACATGTTAGAAGAAGAAACACTGGATCTTTTCACTCCAAGTTGGTAATACACATGTTAAAATATTTACATTTGGTAGAATTATTTAACTCCACTAAGTAATTCAGACCTTTTGACAAGACACCCCTTTGCTATTTCACGTGTGCTTCATCAGACTATTCCTTCATTCATCTCCCCACTGTTGGATTAGGTCAATTATTGTAGCATGTCAGTTTTGGTCTTAAACACCTGGTTTTACTAACTCATCTAGAATACCTGAGATTCTGAAGTATTTTTATCCAGAGTCTGCATATCGTATAACATTTTAATATATTTTTAGTGTTTTTCTTCAGTATGTGTGTGTGTGTGTGTGTTGTGTGTGTGTGTGTGTGTGTGTGTGTGTTTATTTTTGAGTCAGAGTTTCACTGTCACCCAGGCTGGAGTGCAGTGGCAAGATCACAGCCACCGCAGCCTCGACCTGCAGGGCTCAGGGCATCCTTCCGCCTCAGCCTTCCAAGAAGTTGGAACTACAGGTGTGCGCCACCATGCCTGACAATTTTTTTTGATTTACTATAGAGAAGAGGTTTCACCAAGTTGCCCAGGCTGGTCTCAAACCCCTGGATTCAGGCAATCCTCTTGCCTCCACCTCCCAAAGTGGTGGGATGACAGGCTTGAGCCACCACTCCCAACTTCTTCAGTATATTTATTCATTAAACTCTGGTTCTATTTTTAACCAAAGCATATTCACAGAGAGTCACTACTGCTCCTCTAGCAGCAACATTAGAGAAAAATAGCCCTTGTAATTTTAAACATCATATTTTTTTCTTCAACAAGTTTCCACCATTTAACCATGTGCGTTTATTTATCTCTCACACAGGGACTTTCTGATTTGCCATGTGTCTTCTGCATTCTCCCCATCCCTTTCACATCCCTCTAACTCTTTAAAAACGTACACAACTTTCTTGCTAACACTGACTCTATTATCTATTTTAGATTAAGTATTATAATTCATTCTTGAATTTTTTTCCCATTATCACTTAATATTGTAAAAAGTCCTACACTCTAAAGCCATATGAAAACTTACCAGAACTAGAGGGTTTCTCCTTCCCTCCTCATCTTCCTTTCATTTACATTGGATACAAATTCATTCAAGCCATCTTGCATGTTTTTCCTCGGTCCATTTTCATTCATATTTTAATATTTAAACTACAGTTCACATTCATTCATAAATGTTAACAACAAAACAAAAACCACTATGCTTCTGTGGCTTATATTCAAGATTTTTGGCAAGTTATTTTATATCCTCTAATATTTACCAATGCCATTTAAGGTCAACCTATTTAATATACCCATCTTGAATATGCTTCTACCTCTGTACATTCCTTAAAGCTAAAGAATTTATATTAATAAACACTTTAATATTCATCTTGGCTCATTATTTTTTACAGCAGAAATGTTACAACTTGCTTGACTATTCTTCTCTTTACGTATGACCATGCTTCATATAACCTAATGTTTTTTGTTGTTGTTTTTGTTGTTTTGTCTTTTGAGATATAACTGCCTGGTTAGCAAAGATATTATGAGACATTATAGAGTAGGCATTTAAAAGTAATAACAACTAAGGCAAAATATCTATAGTTCACACTTATGAACAAATAAACAATAGGTCTATCAAGGAAGTATATAATAAATGCCAACAACATGTACAACCTTGTGCACCATTTAAATACATATGGCTTTAATATGTTCCAAATGTGCTAAATGATGATTCATTAAATAATTTAAAATGTACCAATTCTAATTTTACGCATAATAAGTTATGTGTATGTGCAACATAAGTAAATTAGAATTTACAAATACCCAAAATATATTCAAAATTTTTTCCTTTACAGATGTTTCTACCACCTCCTGTGGGTAAATTTACCCACATATGCTCTCTCTGCATTTAAATCATGCCATAAATTGTTATCCAACTCAACAAATGATACCTTATATTTATAAAATGAGTGAAATTCTGATGCTCAGTTTTCAAGTTTCATAACCTTGGTGTAGACCATTTTTCATTTAGGTGTATTCACACTTATTATTTTTTTCTTTTTAATGTTCATTTTTTTAATGTTACATGATAGTGTTTCCCTCATCTTTCTAGACTATTTAACAAAGCCAAATGAAATGATATAAATATGCCTTTTCAATCGCATCATTATATCCATTTCTCTGCTGTCATTATTAGTGTTCATTTGTCAGCACTATTTCTCAACATCCTCCGTTTCCAGTAGTTAATATTTTCCCTGTTCTTCACGTTTTATCTTTTTCTCAAAATCATCTTTGCTTGGAGGAATGTGCAATTATCTTACTCAGGTAAGTAATTCCTATCTGAGGAGATCCTGAATGGTGTTTTGTTTTATTATTCATTACCTCAGGCAGTCATTCAACACACTTTCAGGTCTAATTCTAGGCATTCTAATAGGTACCCACGAGCTAGCCTCTCAATCAGAATCTTTTTTTTCCAGACACCACCACCACTGAACCTGAGAAATGATTATAAGTTCAGAGTCAAGTATATGTGTAATCATTCTTACTGAGTGTGAAAACTATATACAGAGTTTCAAAAACAAAGTGAAATGATAGGAGAATGAATAACAATTTTTACTGCTTCCTTAAATATGTTGAGTTGCACTATTGAATTCGCTTGTGGACGGTTTTTGTCCTAAATTTTATATATTTAAAGTGTTAAAGAAGTATTGAGGTTATAAATATACCACCATTTCTCTTCCTATAAAGCAGAATGTAAAACTTTATGATTTATGGTAAACAATACTGCCTCTTTTCACCCAAATTCCCTTTCATCATAAATAAATGTTGACGCAATTTGGGGGGAAAGAAAAAAATCTGTCAGATCAATGTCATTTGCTCTGTCAGACATCAAAAATTAGAGTCCACTACCTACGACACTCTCCCACCTCCCTGATGAAATAGCAGCATCAATCACATGGATCAGCAAACTGAGAAACAGAGGCTCCATTTATTAAGCTAAACCTCCCTATTGGGGCTCATTTTCACAATTCTAGTACCAGAGGGAGTATATAGCCTATAATATGACAAATCAAAAATTTCAAAGTGCTGCATGCTATAATTTTAGCATGACATTTAGCATCTGTCACTTCATCTTTTTAAGTGTTCATCTATGTAGACTGATTTTCCATGAGATTAAAAGACTCATAGGAATAGAGAGATCGCCCTTACTGTTTCATCAACTAATACCGGTTCGTGGTACTTGCTATCCCTGATGGGTGTCAACGCTCATGCAAAGTCAGATCTTATCAGATATTTTTAACTGCTGTAACCTCTTTTGTTTCTTTCATAAACTGTCTACAAATTAGCCAACTATTCAGAGTTTCCCAAAGAATTTCAGACACACTATAATTCTGTGATTAAAACAACTCTTACCAGGATGACCATTCTAAAATTCAGTTAACTAATATGCAGAAGATCTTTACTCTTTTGACTTGAAATTGTATAGGGTTTTAGATCTTGTACTTTTTCAGTCTGAACCATGAATGAAGATTAGAATTAGACTGGGGTCCAATCAAGAGGGAAGAGAATGCTAAGTGGAATGAGAAATGAGTAAAACAAACTTCTAGACAAATTCTAGATTTGCTCAGAATTTGCTACGTGAGAAAAATGACTATGAAACTTTTTCATCTTTTGCTGGGTAACAAATTACTCCCAGATTTAGTGACTTAGAATGACACAAATTTATTATTTTTTAGAATTCTGCAATTGCGTTCTTGAATTTTTCGAAACAGAAAACCTTGATATGTTTTGAAATTCTATAGCTTTTATAAAGACAGATTTTTAGGTTTTAGCATAAAGAAACTCTATATGCTTTTATAAAGACAGATTTTTAGGTTTAAAAATGAGAAGGCAAAGACAAAGGAATTTAAGAAATATGACAAAGATGGAATAATCAGAAACAAAACCCAGGCCCGGTCAACAGTTGGTCATACTTGAAGAGAAAAAGTAACCTTTACTTAAAGTTGTTCTTTCAACATTTGTTTTTCCATTGCCATAAATGTACATAGTAATAAAGCAAGCAATAAATTATAATATTATTGCAGAGTCAGACCTGATGAAATACTTTATTAGAGAAGGGAAGATCATTATAATTTCCAATTACTTAAATTAGACTGTTATAATTAACCCCAAAGTGTTTGTGATGTAACATAATAGAACTATATTTTTCACTAATGTAGCAGTTATTGTAATGTGCATGTAAAGTTGGTGGCCATCCACAATGTGGTCCAGGGTCTTAAATGCCTTTAATCTTACATTCCCTGGAACAGTGGATTTTTTTTGCTTTCCAGTCAGAGGACAAGAAATGAGTGCATGGTAAAAATATACCAATTCCTTAGCCATTTCATCTTAGAACTGATACATGTCACTTCTGTGAACATTCTACTAGACGATTAGTTATATGACCCTATCTGGATGCAGTGGGACTGGGGAATACACCCTTGGTTGGATTGGTGTTTTGTAGCAACAATTCCCTTTTTTGAAAGGAGAGCACAAATCTTTGGCAGACCACTGGTCGTCTCTGTTGCAACAGGATACAAATCTCTCTTTTGGAAGGAATCCTAAAGATAATCTAGTATAACTACACTTCTGATATTTAAGTCCTCTTTGTGAAATTCAGTGTAGTGGCCACCTAGTCCACAAGCCTCAATGTGTTACATTGTATTGATATATATCCACCACTTAGGAGATGATTTGAAGTCAAAATTGCAAGTTAAACAACTTTTTTTTATGAAATTTACTTTTGTTGTAAAATAGGTGATTTTATTCATCACTACCTTCACTCACATTCGTGTTTCTTCTTTATTCAAGTAATATGGCCGAAATTCTATATAATTTATAGGCTGTCTAATTTATTTATTGAATCCCTTCATCAAAATCTGGGGAAGCTTGTGAGTAATTGTGAATGTGTACATCACACATTGGTATGTGTGAGTGGAGAGAAGGCACTGAGAAACTTTTGACCTACCTATTCACAAGGCACATGTGATAACATACCTATTACCACTCAAGACTGCATTTTCCATCTTTAAGTAATTCTGTTAGAAGGCTTGTTTTTTAACAACTTAAACTATGTCTTCTTGGAGGTTTTGCCCTTGGCCCCTAAATGTGCACCATACTGAGTAAAGCTAATACTTCTCCATAATGACATTCTTCAAATGTGCACCCAAAGACATTATCTGTCTCCAAGTTTCTGCAAACTAGTACAAAATATACTCTCTGATTAGTCTCATCATTCTCCTCTGAATATTGCTGAGTCTTTCCAAGGTCGTCTTTTCTATTATCCGTACACGCTTCCATTTCATTTAGTGTGAAAATGAAAAAATATATTATAATACATATTACTGAGTTTCATTTACATAGAGGAGGATAAATAAAATCCATTGGCCAGGACCAAAATCTCATTACGTTGAACAGCTAGCTGCCTAATGTATCCACTGTTACCTTTATGTAGTTAACAAAGATGCACAGAAATCTTGTGACTGAAACTATCTTTATTACTCTGTAGATCTTTGGCCCATTAAATGCGCCTGTTTTCTCATCCTGCAGACAATGACGCTTATGTTAGCCTCAAAGATCCCTCCAGTTCAACTTAATATTAGAAGGAATTTTTAGAGAAATCTAGGTGGACAATTTTTCAGACTCATCTTAATAGCCCAGATATTATATATACCTGGTATATTAATTAATATATATGGTAGAAATGAGAAGAGTGATCAATAAATATACCAAAAAATTGGGCCCAGTTCAGATCTATTCATGATCACTTTATTTCTCCCAGAAAACCACTAATGTTGCTCCCTTATCCCAGTGGCCTCCTTTGGGTATTCTTAAAAAAATCCTTGATAGGCTTGGTCCAAATCAGAGATCTTCCTCCCTGGGTAAGTGAGGATGATCACTAGCTACCTCTTAAAGTTATAATGTGTGATATTTCAGCAAGTCTTTAGAACCTTCAGGCAGTAGGCATTATTTCAGCAATTATGAAGGGGGGTTAGGAGGATTACAGTAGTGGAGATATGTAGGGACAAATCTGCTGGAAAGCATTTTCTAAGGAGTGGCTGCCATTTCAGAATCTTTGTGGTGAGCCTTGGCTACTGGCACACGTGTGTGTTTTCCATCTCTCTCAGATGACTTAGAGAGTAAAAGAAGTGAGAGCACCTGCCTTATACAAATGTTAATTTAATAGTGCCCCAGCCAAGTAAGAATGTTAAATTTGAATCCTTAAGGTTATTTGAAAAGCGAGTCCTCCAGTTCTCTATTCCATTAACCTTTATTATGAATTCCAATAGCAATCACTTGAAAAAATTATACTATTCACAATTTCGTGCAACAATTGCGCTTCCCTTCAGCTTGAAAATAAGCAGCCCTTATTCATATTCACTAATACCATATTTCTTCCATTATCATAAAGACTATATGTAACTGCACTGAATATTCAAATGGATCAAAAATGTCTTAATAAATGCTCATAGATGAAATAAGAACCATCCAAGATGACAGGTGAGGAAAAACTGATAACATTTTAGGAACTGATATTTTAAAATGCTACCCTTACAATTTTTCTGGAGATTCTCTTCAATATTTTTAATAATGCGAAATGATGTCAGCATGAACATACCACTGCTGAAGAGTTACATCCCAGTTTCTGATCCAGAAGCATCACTCTGCAACTTCCTTTCGGCTGGAAATAGATGGTACCCATTTAAGTCTGATCTGTGAGATAAACCTTTTCTCTGACTACTTTGTTTTGGGGAAAGTTAGCGTGCATGTTTCAGTGGATTTTTCTCAGAGAAAGCAAAGGGAGAAAAGTGGTAGCTCCACAAAGCAGTATTTGAATACATTGGGGTCTAATATTTGCTACTCAGTGGTGAGAAGCTCATATTTAAGATGTAGGTAAACCCCAACACACCCCCCTGTAAACTAAAGAGGTATCTGTTCTCAGAAGACCTTCAAAGGAGAGGTGATGCATATGTTAGCTAGCTATATTTAAACATTGTAAAATGTATATTTACCTGAAAACATCACATTGAACACAATAAATACATATGATTTCATCTATCAATGAAAAAAATTAATAACTACATTTGAACAAAATAACATATTCATGGGTTGTACATCTGTTAATGAGGACTGAAAAAAATAGAAAACAACTTGAATTTATGAAGCCTTCTTTTTTAGATTAAGCAATTTTTTTCACATTTTTATGTAGCAACTTTTTGTTTGTTTTTTCTTTTTTGTTTTTTAGGGTGCAAACTTTTATTTATTCAACAAATTTCTTTTTTTTTTTAAATTTTGAAGATGTGGGGTACAATTCAGGATTGGGTAGATAAGTGGTCATCGTACAAGTAAAATTTGGAACTCCCGTTGGTCCCCACTTAGCTGTTGTTTTTAAAACTACTGTTTTTTTGGCAGAAGAAAACATATTCTGACAAGATTTTGGAATATTTTCACAAGCGTGAAGAAGATGGCCCGTGTCAGCCTAGGTAGCTTTGCTTTTCCTCTGCATTTAGAAAATCTTAAACTTTAAAATTTTTTTTATCTTTCTTGTAATTTTTTTGGTTGTGTGGTAGTTCACAAAATCACATGTAACTATTCTGTGGCTCTTTCTAGCTATAGCTTTAATGTTAGTGACCTCTTAAGTGTGTTTAACTATCTCTGTTAAGTCTAAATAATTTAATAAATTAAACTAGATAAGTTCTAAGTTGACATCTCTTTTTAAACAATAAGTTATACTCAGTCATCATGGCCAATTCTCATTCATCTCTATGTATGAAAATACTCTATTGGGCACAAAAAGTATTTAAGAGTCTAACCTAAATTAATTTATAATAGGGGTGAGTCTCACTGTGTTTCAGTAGCAAAGGCCTCATTTATTCATGCTTAAGATTATATGCAACCTGAATTTAAAATATGATATACACTTTGTGAGTATAATAGTGTCAAATGGAACTGAACTCTTTCAGACTCAAATAGGGCTGAGGCGGTTTCACATAAGGCTCAGCTTGTAATCTCGCACTTTGGGAGGCTGAGGTGAGTGGATTGCCTGAATCCGCGGGTTCGAGACCCACCTGGGCAACTTGGCGAGACCTCATCTCTACAATAAATCAAAAAACTAGCCGGGCGTGGTAGCGCGCGCCTGTAGTTCCAGCTACTCAGAAGGCTGAGGCGGAAGGATCGCCGGAGCCCAGCAGGTCGAGGCTGCGGTGGCCGGGAGCAGCCACTGCACTCCAGCCTGGGTGACAGAGTGAGACTCCAACTCAAAAAAAAA
>CAUYQG010140422.1:0-16737 GCA_963574415.1 Tarsius wallacei
TGAAGAAGCTATTAGCCCTTTCAGTCTTCACTGACTTGCTTCAAGAGATAAACACCTCTAGCCGGGCTCAGTGGCTCAGCCTGTAATCCCGTGCCTTGGGAGGCTGAGGTGAGTGCATTGCCTGAGCCCGCGGGTTCGAGACCCGCCTGGGCAGGCGAAACCTCATCTCTACAATAAATCAAAAAAATTAGCCGGGCGTGGTAGCACACGCCTGTAGTTCCGGCTACTCGGAAGGCTGAGGTGGCCGGAGCCCAGCAGGTCGAGGCTGCGGTGGCCGGAAGCGGCCACTGCACTCCAGTCTGGGCGACAGGGTGAGACGCCAACTCAAAAAAAAAAAAAAAAAAAAAGAAAATAGCTCATGACGATAACCACAGCACTTGGAGAGGCCAAGGGCGGCGGATCAGTTAAGGCCAGGAGTTCAAAACCACCCTGGGCAACATAGCAAAACCTCATCTCTACAAAAATAAGAGATTAGGTGGGTGTGGTGGTGTGTGCCCGTGATCCCAGCTACTTGAGTAGCTGAGGCTGGAGGATCACTTGAGTTCAGGAGATCAAGGCTACAGTGAGCTATGATCATGCCACTGCACTCCAGCCTGGGCGACAAAGTGAGACGCTGACTCTAAAAAACAGATAGATAGATAAGATAGACAGATAGATAGATAGATAGATAGACAGACAGACAGACAGACAGATAGATAGTAGATAGATAAAATTTTACAAGAAATGAGTTTTTAAGGTTAGTAAGTCACAAAACTCAAGGAAAAGCTGTTTTATTTTTACATGAATTTTTTACTGAATAAACATTAAATTTGTACACAACACGTAAGTAGCAAGGCAAAGACTTCAATTAGATCCTCTGCCTACTAATAAATGTCTATTTGCATATAACATCACAGACAGCGTCACTCTCTAATTAAAATATATTTAACATTCTTAGCAATGTTCTGGGAGTCAGAAAAAAATAAACATCTTCAAAGTATAACACCAATAAACACAAGATTTGAAATGAAATGCTACCTACACAGATAGTTACATATATAAGAAAAACAGTAGGCCGGGTGCAGCAGCTGACCCGTGAATTCGAGACAAGCCTGGGCAACACAGTGAGACCTCATCTCTAAAAATAAATGTATTTAAGTAGCTAGACGCAGTGTGGTACACTTGTAGTCCTAGCTGCTCAGGAGGCTGAGGTGGAAAGAACACTTTAGTCCAGGAGTTAGAGGTTACTGTGAACTATGATCGAGTACCACAGCACCAGCACTGCAGTGACAGAGGGAATTTCTGTCTTTAAAAATAAAAACATATATTTTAAAAAGCACTAGCTTCTATTAATGTAGAATAAACATTTTCATATTTGGGGCCAATTTATTCTCAATTAGAAAGCTAAAAAATGTAAAAGCAGGACATTTTATCTAATCTTTCTTTTTCAACCTATAAATAGAAACGGATTAAATTGGTTGCATAATATAAGGTTTTCATCAGATTTGTTTTGAAAAATATTGTATTACTGGAATAATTTAAACATCTTAAATATAAACAACCTATTAAACAAATAAAGTGCTCAGAATTCATAAACTCACTTTAATTAACTAAATGACAAAATTCTGTTTACATGACAGATGCACAGTAAAATAGTACAGTATGCACCTATTCCCTAGCGCCTTCTTGAACTGGGAATGAATGACCTCACAAAGACTTCCTGGTTGTCAGATACTGTGGTCCAAAACTGAAGCACACACTTATGTGATGCCTGTAAGTTAACAAAGCACATATCAATACACATATCAATACAATATTTTCAATGCTGAATAACCCACTGGATGGAGATGATGCGAATTCACAAAGATCAGGAGAGTTGAACTCGGTCCAGATACAATGGCCTAAATCTGTTCTTTTACTGCTCCTCCTCATAAAGCAAAACTGGAAACCATGGATATAACACAAGTAAGGTGGCAAAAAGGCAACAAACCAATGAGACCCCAAGACTGGAGAAACTGGAGAAACAAAAAAGAAGCAGAGTGTTTTATGTCCCCACAACCAACACATGAAGGCCATCCAGATCTGGCATTTTCTAATCACCAATCTAACAACAGAAAGAAGACCAGACGCAGTGGCTCATGTCTGTAATCTCAGCACTTTGGGAGGTGGAGGCGAGAGGACTGCCTAAGCCCATGAGTTCAAGACCAACCTGGGCAACATAGCAAGACTCTGTCTCTACAATAAGTAAAAAAATTAGTTGGGCATGGTGGGGCATGCCTGTAGTTCCAGCTACTTGGAAGGCTGAAGTGGAAAAATCACCTGAGCCCAGAAGGTTGAAGCTGAGGTGGCCATGAGCACACCAATGCACTCCAGCCAGGGTGAGAGTGAAACTGACTCAAAAAAAAAAAAAAAGAAAAAGAATTTAAAAAACCAGACCAGATAGTCACATTCCTCTCCTAAATCGAACATCAACATCCCTCTGATGTTGTTCCTCTGGGAACAAGCAAAGGAGATGAACTGGAAGCCCAGTCAACAATAAAGACCACAGGAAGCACTCCCCTTCCCTACTTGGCCTGAAACTCCTCTTTTCCGCTTAGAGATACAAAGGAAGTAGGCAAAACTGAGGCACCCAGCCACAGCAAGTAGCTCAGTCTGAGCCAAGATTTTCCTCCCTTGACCAAAGATACCAGAGCAGGGGGAGAAGAGAACAGAGGAACCAGGAGGTGGGTCCTACCATAATTCCTTCCCATCTAACAGACAAGAAGAAACCCAGCATGGGGAAATCCCTTCAGCTCCCTCAGGCAGCACCTGCAGGGAACAGTGGAAGCCCCAGCTGGATTAGACAAATGAAGCAAACTGCAAAGGTTCTAAAAATTAAACTGCCACTGGAACCACAGTCCACAAAAGTGGGGCAACACCTATACAAAGCCTAAATAGGGACTGCCTATTAAAACAAAAAATTTAAATAAGGGCTAGAGATGCCTAACATAACAGATAAAATGTCCGTGATACAACAGAAAATCACCCAAGAAAAATCATATGAATGAGAAAAAAATAGTCAACTAGGACAACACAGAGATGAATCACATTGGAATTTAACAAGAATTTTAAAGCAAATATTTCAGCAATCAATTAAAAAATCATCCTGAAACAAGTGAAACAGCAACAAACAGCCATAATAAAAACGTTTCTGGCTGGGTGTAGGACTGACACCTGTAACCTCAACACTTTTGGAGGCTGAGGGGAGAGGACTGCTAGAGCCCAGGAGTTCAAGACCAGCCTAGGCAACATAGCGAGACCTTATCTCTACAAAAAAAATCAAAAAAACTAGCCAGGCATGGTGGCGTGCACCTGTAGTCCCAGCTACTCGAGAGGCGGAGCTGGAAGCATCGCCTGAGTGCAGAGGGTAAGGGCTGTGGTGAACCTTGATCCTACTGCTACACTCCAACCTAGGACCCAGAGTAAGACCTAGACTGAAAAAAAAAAGTTTCATAATCAATTATACAGTCTCCTGAAAGAAGTGAAAAAATGGGAAATCTCAGCAAAGAAACAGAAGTTATTACAAAAAGAAGCAAAGAGAAATTATAGGACTAAAAAAGACAATAACCAGTTTTTGAAAAACTTGTTAGATGGGGACTTGGAGATGACAAGGAAGGATAATAATCAGGGAACTTGAAGACAGAAAAGTAGAATTCACCCATTCTGAACAACAGAGGGAAAATAACCTGAAAAAAGAAACTCAAGTAATAGCTGTAGGGAACTGTGGAGCAATTAAAAAAAAAAAAGATTCAACATTTACATCACTAAAGTCCCGTAAGAGAGAAGAGGTGGAGCTGAAATACTATTTGAAGAAATGATGCCTGAAACTTTCTTAAATTTGGAGAACACTAACTTGCAAACCCAAATAGCTAAGTAAACTCCAAAGAGAATAAACCTAAAGAAATCCACAGACACATCATAATTAAATATTCAAAAACAAAAGACAAAGGAAAAAACCTTCAAAGCAACCGGAGAGAAACACACTACCCATAATGGAACACCAATTCAATGACACCAGATTTCTCATCTGAAACAGCAGAGGCCAAAAATAAATGCATTTTTCAAATATTGGGAAAAAAAGAGAACTACCAACCAGAAATTCTATACCCAGTGAAACTGCTCTTCAGAAATAAAAGAGAAATATAGAATACATTCTCCAAAGAAGTTTTTTAAAAAAGTATCTCTAGAAGATCTACCCCTAAAGACTGGCTAAAGAAAATTTCCTGAACATAAAGAAAATTATTATTATTTTTAAAAAAAAAAAAATTTTAAGTATCAGAAGGGAGAAGAAGAAACAACAAAAAAAAGTAGAAAGATATGTATATAGAAGAGACCATCATTTTCATTAGTTTTATGAATCATACTTGGTGACAAATAAAATTCATAATACCATCTGATATTCAAGGAAATTATATTTAAAACTGGATGTGGTATTAATGTTATATATTGGTTTTTTGCCTACCTTTCCTGGCTCTTAACACCCATAGCCCTAGTTGCAGTCTTTTGTTACAATGTTGGGTATATCAGGTCTCAGGGGCAGGCCTTAGGAAACAGAGTCTCTCTGACCTTTTCCTGCCCTATTTTCACTCTAATCTTCCCCAACCCTTCTGATTGTGGGTCTAAGACCCTCCTCAGAGAGGGCCTCACCCTACATCTTGGGAGGAATAATGCTTAAGTTATGAAGCTTCCATAAAAACCCAAGAGAACTGGGTTCAGAGAGCTCCCAGAAAGCTGAACACGTGGAGGCTGACAGGAAGGTGAACACCTCATTCGTGTGCCAGGAGGGTGGCACACCTCAACTCCGTGAAGACAGAAGCTCCCAGAACCCTTCCTGACCTTGCCCTTTGTATCTCTTCATCTGGCTATTTACATACTTTAAAATATTCTTCTTAGTAAACAAAAGTATTTCTCTGAGTTCTGTGAGTCACTCTAGCAAATTATTCTAACCCAAAACAAGAGGTTGTGAGGCCAGGCTCCATGGCTCAGCCTGTAATCTCAGCACTTTGGGAGGCAGGAGGCGAGTAGACTGCCTGAGCCTGGTTCAAGACCAGCTCAGACAACTTGGCAAGACCTCATCTCCACAATAAATAAAAAATTAGCCAGTGGGGTAGTGCACGCCTGTAGTTCCAGCTGTTTGGATGGCTGAGGCGGGAAGGATCGCTGGAGCCCAGCAGGTCAACAAGGGGGTGGCCATGAATGTGCCACTGCACTCTAGCCTAGGTGATGAGACTCCAACAGAGGTTGTATGAACTCCAACTTGAACAGTCAGTCAGACAGAAGTTCCAGAGCCCTGGACCTGCAACTATGGGTGGAAGGAAGGGGAAGTTTTGGTAGACTGAGCCCTCAGCCTGTGGAATCTGACACCATCTCTGAATAGACAGGGTAGGAACCGAATCGAGTGATGTCCACTGATTGATTGCTGATGTCCACTGCTTGGTGGTGGGAGAAATTCCCACATTTGGTCCCAGGCATATTCGTGTTAATGACTGCTGTGATGTGAGAACAGAGGGAAAAACAGAGTTTGAGAGAGTTTTTCCCAAAGCACTGGGGAAGGGGAAAAAGTAAAATAGAAGTGAGGATTCCACACTTCTGCTTAAATGGTAAAACGCTGAAATGAGAGACTGTTCTAAGTATATATGCATATTATAACAACAAGAGCAACCACTACAAAAACTAAACCAAGATACAGACAAAAAAGCATTATAAATAAATCAAGAAGGAATCATTTAAAAAACTCTAGTAATCTGCAGAAAGGTAAGAAAACAAACAAAAACCAGGGAAAATTAACAAATCAAATAACAAAATGGCAGACTTAAGCATTAACATAATAATTACTTTAAATGCAAATAGTCTAAATAAACCAATCACAAGACAGACTGGCAGAGTAGATTCTTTTTTTTAATGGCCCAATTATGTTGCTTGCAAGAAATTCAAATTCAGCAATATAAAGTAAAACAAGGGAAAAGATATTTTTTAAAAATGTTTTAAAAGCAGAGTGACTACATTAACACCACAATCAATCAAAAGAGTCTAACTGACATACATATAGAATATTCCACTCAATAATAACAGAATTGGACAGGCATGGTGGTTCACACCTGTAGTCCCAGAACTTTGGGAGGCAGAGGAGAAAGGATTGCTTGAGCACAGGGGTTCAAGGCCAGCCCAGGCAACTTGGTGAGACCTCATTTCCACAATAAATAAAAATAAAACAAAACAAAATAAAATAAAAATTAGCCAGGTGGGGTGGCATACACCTGTAGTTCCAGCTGCTTGGAAGGCTGAGGCAGAAGGATCACCTGAGCCCAGCAGGTCAGATTGCGGTGGCCGTGAGTGTGTTATTCAGCCTGGGCGACAGAGTGAGACTCCAACTTAAAGAAAAATAATAATAATAATGATAGGAAAATGTACTTTTTTTAAAGCACACACAGAGCATTCACCAAGGCAGACCATAACCTGGGCCATAACAAACCTCAAAAAAATGTTAAATATTGAAATAGTAAGAGTTCTCTGACCATAATCTACTCAAACTAGAAATCAGAAAGACAACAGGAAAATCTCTCAACAGAAAATTAAAATTACACACTTCTAAAAATTACATGGGTCAGAAGGAAATCTCAAAGAAAAAATCTAAATAGATTACATAAAAATAAATGAAAACAAAAACATAATGCCAAAATATGTGGGATACAGCTAACACAGTAGTTAGAAGGAAATTTACAACACTAAATGCTTACACTAGAAATGAACAATGCTGAGCGTGGTGGTTCATGCCTGTAATCCAAACACTTTGGGAGGCTGAGGTCGAAGGACTGCTTGAGCCCAGAAGTTGGAGACCAGCCCAGACAACATAGCAAGACCTCGTCTCTATTTTTTTTTTTTTTTTTTAAATCAAAGATACTTGAGAAGCTGAGGCAGAAAGATCACCTGAGCCCAGGAAGGAGACCAAGAGTGTGGCGAACCATGATGGCGCCAACTGCACTCCAGCCTCGGCAAAAGCTTTTTGAGACCTCAATTCAAAAAAAAAAAAGGAAAGATCTGAAACAAATACCTAATTACCACAAGAAACTTAAAAAGTGAACAAAAGGAACCCAAAGAAAGCAGAAGAGAGGCAATAATAATGACCCAAAGTCAATAAAACAGAAAATAGAGAAAATCAATGAAAACGAAACAAAAAAATGTGTAAGCCTAGCAAAACTAAAAACACCAAAAGACAAAAGAGTAGACAAAAATAAAACATTTAATGAAGAATTAATACCAACTGTTCAGAATTCTTCCCAAAAACAGAGGAGAGAATATTCCCCAACTCTTTTTTATTAGGTCAGTATTACTAATATCAAAACAAGACAAAGCCATCACAAGAAAAGAAAACGACAAGCCAATTGCTCTTACAAATATAGATATAAAAATCCTCAAAGAGATACTAGCAAACTAAACCTACTAACACATAAAAAAGGATTATGCACTATGACCATCCAAGATTTATCTCGGGAATGTGAGACTGGCTTAACATCTGAAAATTAATTAATATAATACTCCATATCAATAGAAAAAAGAGCAAAAACCTTTATTTTTGGCAGATCATCTCAGCAGATGCAGAAAAACATCTGATGAAATCCAACACCCTTACACAATGAAAACATGCAACAAACTAGGAATAGAAGGGAACTTCATCAACCTGATAAAAGCCATCTATGAAAAACCCAGGCAGAGTATGGTGACTCATGTCTGTAACCCCAGCACTTTGGGAGGCCAAGGTGGAAGGACTGCTTGAGGCCAGGAGTTCAAGACCAGCCTGGGCAATATAGTGAAACCTGGTCTCTACAAAAAATTTAAATATTAGTCAAGAATGGTGGTATGCACCTGTAGTTCCAGTTACTCAAGAGTCTGAGGCAGGAGGATCTCCAGAGCCAAGTTCAAGGATGCAGTGAGTTATGATCATGCCACTGCACACCAGACAAACAGAACCAAACCCTGTCTTTTTAAAAAATCTAGAGCAAACATCATACTTACTGGTGAAATAATGAATGCTCTCCCCCAAGATCAGAAGACAAGAATATCTGCTCTTGCTATGCTTCTCTACAATACTATAGTAGAGGATCTAGCTAGGTAAATTAGCCAAGAAGTTTAAATAGAAGGCATTAATATGGAAAGGAAGATGTAAAACTATCTTTTTGCAGATGGCCTGATCGTGTATACAGAAAATTCTACAAAATCCACTAAAAAGTACTAGAACTAATAAACAAATTCAGCAAGGTTACACAGTGTAAGGACAGTATGCAAAAATCAACTATGTTTCTATATGCTAGCAATAAACAATTCTAATATGAAATTAAGAAAATGATGCCACTTATAATAGCATCAAAAAGAACAAAGTAGTAATAAACTTCACTAAATAGATATAAGACTTGCATGCTTAAAACTACAAAACATCTTAAAAAGAAATTAACAAAGACCTAAATAAACAGAAAGACCTCTGGTGTTCATGGATCAGAAAACTTACTATTGTTTTAAAATAAAAATATTGACCGGGCGTGTGGCTCAGCCTGTAATCCCAGCACTTTCGGAGGCCAAGGTGAGAGGATTGCCTGAACCCTGAGTCTCTACCTTGTCTCTACAGTAAATCACAAAAACTAGCTGGGCATGGTGGCATGCATCTGCAGTTCCAGTTATTTGGAAGGCTGAGGCAGAAGGATTGCCTAGGCCCAGCAGGTCAAGGCTGCGGTGGCCGTGAGCATGCCACTGCATTCCAACCTGGGAGACAAGAATGAGACTCCAACTAAAAAAAAAAAAAGACAAAAATGTTTTCAACAAATCACCTACAGATTCAATGTAACTCATATCAAAACCCCAGCACCTAGTTTTGTAGAAATGGACAAACTGATCCTAAAATTCATATGCGATTTCAAGGAACTCAATATCCACAACAATCTTGAAAGAACAAAGTTAGAGAATACATATATTCTAATTTCAAAACTTACTACAAAGCTACAGTAATCAAAACACTATGGTACTGGCATAAAAATATATAGATCAAGGAATAGAACTGAGTTTCCAGAAATAAATATTTACATTTAGGTCAAGCTTTTTTTTTTTTTTTTTAAACAGGCTGGTTCCCACTATGTCACTCAAGCGAGGCTAGAACCCCTGGACTCAAGCAATCCTCCCATCTCAGCCTCCCAGACAGCTGGGACTACAGACACATGCCACCATGCCTAGCTAAGTTAACCAATTTTTTGACAGGGTGCAAAGACAATGCAGTGAAGAAAGAAGTCTCTAAAATAACTGTGCTAGCCAGGCTCAGTGGTTCAGTCTTTAAAGCCAGCACTTTGGGAGGCCAAGGTGAGTGGATTGCCTGAGCCTGCGGGTTCAAGACCAGTCTGGGCAACTTGGCAAGACCTCGTCTCTACAATTAAAAAAAAAAAATTAGCCAGGCATAGTAATGCACACCTATAGTTCCAGCTACTTGGGAGGCTGAAGCAGAAGGATCACTGGAGCCCAGCAGATTGACTCTGGGGAGGCCGTGAGCATGCCAATGCACTCCAGCCTGGGCGATAGCGTGAGACTTCAACTCAGAAAAAAAACAAAACAAAAACAAAACAGTGCTAACACCAAGTAACATTCACATACAAAAGACTGAAGTTGGACCCTTTTCTCATTCCATATCCACAAATTAACCCTAAATGGATCAAAAGCCTGTATGTAAGAGTTAAAGCTATGAAACTATCACAAGAAAGCCAGGTATGCTGACATGCTCCTGAAATCCCAGTTATCTGGGAGGCTGAAGCAGTGGATCACTTGAGCCCAGAAGTTCGCGTCTAGCATCGAACAAAATGGCAAGACTCATCTTAAAAAAAGAAGAAAAGAAAATACAGAAGTAAGCATTTGTGACCTTGGAGAAGGCAAAGGCTACTTAAATATAACTCCAAAAACACAAGCAAGAGAATCAAAATTTTAAACTGTACAACAGCATCAAAAAGAATAAAATACTTAACAAACTTAACCAAGGAAGTAAAAGACTTCTACACTGAATACAAAACGCTGATGCAAGAAATTAAAGAAGACACAAAATAAAGACATCCTGTGTTCATGGATTAGAAGACTTAATATTGTTTAAATGCCCATACTACTCACAGAGATCTACTGGTTCAATGCAATCTCTATCAAAATCCTAGTGGCATTTTTTACAGGAAAAGAAAAAACAATGCTAAAATTCAAATACAACCACAAAAGATCCCGAATATAGCCAAAACAATCTTGAGAAAGAACAATAAAGCTGCAGGCTTCACGCTTCCTGATTTCAAAACATATTACAACAGTATGATACTGGCATAAAGACAGACATACAGACCAAAAGAACAGAATAGAAAGCCCAGAAATAATCCCACACATATACAGTCAACTGATCTTCAACAAGGGTGCCAAGAATACACAGTAGGGAAAGTAAACTCTCTTTTTAACAAATGGTCCTGGGAAATCTGGATAGCCACATGAAAAAGAATTGAAATGTGACCCTCATCTTACACCATACATAAAAATCAATTCAAAATGGATTAGAAACTCAATAAAACCTGAAACTATAAAACTCCTAGAAGAAAACATGGGGGAAAGCTTCATGACGTGGCTGTGATTTCTTAAATTTGACACCAAAAGCACACAGGCAACAAGAGCAAAAATAGACAAGTGGGACCACATCAAACCAAAAGGCTTTTGCAGAGCAAAGGAAACAATAAACAGAGTGAAAAGACAACCTATGGAATGGAAAAAAAATATATTTGCAAACCACTTATCTGATAAAGGGCTTACAATGAAAATATATAAGAAACTCCTACAACTCATTAGCAAGGCTAGATCTCATGTTATGTATTTTTTTATCACAATATAAAACTGTTTAAACTGTTGTGCTTCAAAAGACACTATCAAGAAAGTGAAAACAACCCACAGACAAAATACTTGCAAATCACTTACCTGATAAAAGTCTAATATCCAGAATACATAAAGAACTCTTACAACCCAACAATAAAGATAACCTAACTTAAAAATGGGCAAAGACTCTAAATAGACATTTCTCCAAAAATTATATACAAATGGGCAATAAGCACATGAAATGATGCTCAACATCACTGCCATCAGAGCCATGCAAATCAAAACCATGAAATACTACTTCACACCCATTAGCATAGCTATAATCAAAAAGACAATATCAAGAGTTAGAGAGGATGTGGGGAAACTGGAATCCTCAGACAATGCTGGTGGAAATGTAAAACAGTAAAGCCACTTTGGGCAGTCTGAAAGTTCCTCAAATGGTTAAACAAAGAGGTACCATATGTCTCGGCAAAGGAAATAAAAACAAATGTCCACATTAAAAATTTCACATGGGATGGGCTCGGTGGCTCAGCCTATAATCCCAGCACTTTGGGAGGCCAAAGCTAGTGGATTGCCTGAGCCCACAGATTCGAGACCAGCCCAAGCAACTTGGCAAGACCTCATTTCTACAATAAATTTTTAAAAAGTAGCTGGGCATGGTAGCACACACCTGTAGTTCCAGCTACTTGGAAGGCTGAGGCAGAAGGATTGCCAGAACCCAGTGGGTCGACACTGGGGTGGCTGTGAGTGTGCCACTGCACTCCAGCCTGGGTGACAGAGTGAGACTCTGACTCAAAAAAAAAAAAAAAAAATTCACATGAATGTTCACAGGACCAATGTTCATAACAGCCAAAAGTGAAAACAACCCAACAAATGATGACTGGACTGACGAAATATGATATACCCATATAATAGATTACTATTTAGCAATAAAAAGGGATGAACTACTGACACGTACTACATCATATAACATTCTGCTAAGTGAAAGAAGCCAGACATAAAAGACCATGTATTTTATGATTCCAGTCATATGAAATGTCCAGAATAGGCAAATTCCTAGAGACAGAAAGCAGATTAGTGGTTGCCAGGGACTAGGTGGAAGAAGGAATGGGGAGTGACTGCTAACAGATTATTTTTAGGATGATGAAAATATCTTAAAATTGATTATGGTGATGGCTGCAAAACTCTACGAATACACTACAAACTACTGAACTGTACATTTTAAATGCGTAAATTGTATGTTATGCAAGTTATATCTCAATAGCACTTAACATCATGCAGTTTAAGAAAAACTGTATGATGGCTGGAATTTGCTCCAAAATAATATGGAAGATGGTCACGAAATGAAAGTCTTTATATAGTAAAAAAAAATTATTCTCAAATTGAACTACAAGTTTATTTAATTCCTATCAAACTCCCAGCAAGAATTTTTTGTAGATATAGATGAGATCATTCTAAAATTTACATGGAAAGTCAACAAACCATAAAAGCTAAAATAATCTTAAAGAAGGTATGAAGTGAGAGAAATCACTTTACCCAATAAGACTTACTATATAGCTATAATAATCAAGACAGTGTGGTACTGGAGGAAAGAAAGACACACAGATCAATAACACAGAATAGGAAACCCCAAAATACACCAACACAAATATGTTCAACTGATTTTTGATAAAGGGGTAAAGACAATTCAATGGAGGAAGGACAGACTTTAAACTAACAGTGCTGGAACAAATAGATATCTATTGGCCAAAAAAAGACTCTTGACCTAAACCTCATAACCATAATCAAAAATTCAGAATCAATCAACCATGAATTTAAATAAAAGAGATAATATTACAGAAATGGTCAGGTATGATGGCTCACACCTGTAATCCCAACATTTTGGAAGGCCAAGGCAGGAAGATCACTTAAGTCCAGAAGTTTCAGATCAGTCTAGGCAAAATAGCAAGAAATTGTCTCTACAAAAATAAAAATATAAACCAAGTACACTGGCACAAGCCTGTAGTCCCAGCTACTTGGGAGACTGAGAAGGACTGCCTGAGCCCAGAAGGTTACTGCTGAGGTGAACCGTGATCGCACCACTGCACTGCAGCCTGGGTGACAAAGTGAGACTTCCCGACTCAAAAAACAAACAAACAAAACCCACAGAACTTTTAGGAGAAAAATAGAAGAAGTACTTCAGGATCTAAGCAAACAGTTCTTGGACTTGGCACCAAAAGCAAGCTCCATAAAAGAAAATAAACTAGTCTTATTAAAATTAAAAATGTTTGCCCTACAAAAGAACTTGTTAAGATAAAAAGCTAAGATGAGAGAAAATGTTCACAAACCATATATCTGAAAAGGTCTTGTATCTAGAATATATGAAAACTCAGCAGTAAAAAACAAAATATTCTGATTAGAAAATGAGCAGAGGCCAGGCTCAATGGCTCAGCCTGTAATCCCCCAGCACTTTGGGAGGCCAAAGCAAGTAGACTGCTTGAGCCCGCAGGTTCAAGATCAACCCAGGCAATTTGGTAGTAGCATGCGCCTGCAGTTCCGGGTACTTGGAAAGCTGAGGCAGAAGGATCGCCAGAGCCCAGCAGGTCAACGCTGGGTGACTGAGTGTGCCACTGCACTCCAGCCTGGGTGACAGAGTGAGACTTCAAATCAGAAGGAAGGAAGGGAGGGAGGGAAGGCAGAAGACATGAACAGACACTACATCAAAAAAGGTGATCTGCACAGCAAATTAGTGAGGAAAAAGATGTTCAACATCATTAACCATTAGAGAACTATTTAATTAACCATTTCTCATTAAAGAAATGCAAATTAAAACTACAAAAAAAGGCCAGGCATGGTGGCTCACATCTATAATCCCAGCACTTTGGGAGGCTGAGGTGAGAGGATTGCCTGAGCCCATGGGTTTGAGACTAGCCTGGGCAACTTGGTGAGACCTCATCTCTATAATAATCAAAATAGCCAGGCATGGTGGCACACACCCATAGTTCCAGCTACTTGGAAGGCTGAGGCGGAAGGATCACCTGAGCCCAGCAGGTGGAGGCTGCGGTGGGTGGCCATGAGTATGCCACTGCACTCTAGCCTGGGCGACAGAGTGAGACTCCAACTCAAAACAAACAGACAAAAAACTACAATAAACTATCACTATGTATCTATTAGAACAGATAAAAATTTTAAATAGCAACACTATCAAATACTGGCAAGAATGCAGAAAAAAGACCTCATACATTGCCGATAACAATGTAAAATGGTAGAGCCACTCTGGAAAACAGTTGAGAAGTTTCCTAAATAACAACATGTACTTGCCATACAACCCAAGAATTTCATTCTTCAGTATTTATCTCGGAGAGAAATAAAAACTCTTGTTTACACAAAATCCTATACTCAAATGTTCATAACCCTTTTATTCATAACCACACAATAGTGCAACATACCAAAAGTCCCTCAACAGGTGAATGGCTAAACAAGGTATGTATTAGTATTACAGATACCATTCTGGAAATAACAAAACTACAGATAGAGGACAGGGTGCCAGGGGGCAGGGAGGAGTCGTGGGGTAGGGTTTGGAATATAAAGGGGCAGCAAGAGGGCTTCCTTGGTGGTAGTTACATGAATTTACACATGGGATAAAAATGCTAGAACTATAAACACACACAAATGAACGCAAGTTTTAAAAAATGGTGAAAATAGAGCAAATTTAGCATTCTAGTTGACAGTAATGTACCAATGTCAATTGCCTGGTTTTGATGTCTTACCAGAGTTATGTGTCTGGTACGTAAGACTGTGTACTAATTTTGCCACTTTGTGTGAGTCTATAATTTTTTCAAAATAAAGTTAAAAAAATAACAAGAGAAGGAAGAAACAGGTAAGACAGAGGTATAATGACACAAGACTGGCCATTAACTGCTATCTGTTAAAGCTAGATCATGGGTATATAATATATACCCATGAATTATAATAGAAGTAACAAGAAGTCTTCATAATGCTATTCTAATTTTATCTATTTAAAATTTTCCATAATAAAAGATTAATGAAAGCCAGGCTCGGTGGTTCAGCCTGTAATCCCGCGCCTTGGGAGGCTGAGGTGCCTGAGCCCGCAGGTTCGAGACCCACCTGGGCAACTTGGCCAGACCTCATCTCTACAATAAATCAAAAATTAGCCGGGCGTGGTAGCGCGCGCCTGTAGTTCCGGCTACTTGGAAGGCTGAGGCGGAAGGATCGCTGGAGCCCAGCAGGTCGAGGCTGCGGTGGCCGGGAGCGGCCACTACACTCCAGTCTGGGCGAGAGTGAGACTCCAACTCAAAAAAAAAAAAAAGATTAATGAAAGTATAGGAAATCCATATACTAAAACTTAATAGCAGTTTCTTTTTGCTAATATGCATTTTAAGTTTTTTCTGTAAAATAAATTTCTTATGCAAAACCATTTTTAAAGAAATCTTTGCTCATTGTTTTTTGTCCTCATTTTTTTTTTAAGTCAGAGTCTCACTCCGTCCTCATTGTTTTACTTTTTTTTTTTTTCTTCCCCAGGCTGGAGGGCAGTGGCACATTCAACAGCCACTGCAGCCTCAACCTGCTGGGCTCAGGCGATCCTTCCACCTCAGTCTTCCAAGTAGCTGGAACTACAGGTGCGTGCCACCCTGCCCAGTCAATTTTATTTATTTTTTATTTTTTTTATTTTTTGAATTGGAGTCTCACTCTGTCGCCCAGGCTGGAGTGCAATGGTACACTCACGGCCATCCCTGCATTGACCTGCTGGGCTCTGGCGATCCTTCTGTCTCAGCCTTCCAAGTAGCTGGAACTACAGGCATGTACTACCATGCCTGGCTAACTTTTTTTTTTTGAGTTGGAGTCTCACTCTGTCACCCAGACTGGAGTGCAGTGGCCGCTCCCGGCCACCGCAGCCTCGACCTGCTGGGCTCCGGCGATCCTTCCGCCTCAGCCTTCCAAGTAGCTGGAACTACAGGCGCACGATACCACGCCCGGCTAATTTTTTTGATTCATTGTAGAGATGAGGTCTTGCTTGCCCAGGCGGGTCTCAAACCCGCGGGTTCAGGCAATCCACTCACCTCAGCCTCCCAAGGGCGCGGGATTACAGGCTGAGCCACCGAGCCAGGCAGTAGTAGATATCTTTAACAGAATATTCCTGATTCCCCCCTTCCATGGGTTCATTTCCAGTAATAAAATTGCTGTCATTCCTTTATCATCATTGTAATCACACACTATGTGGCTAGCATTATTACTTTGAACAAATACTTACTCATTAGATATGAAGAATAAGAAAAATGAAGTTTTTATTTTGCCTTCAGTTAATACTTCTCCAATGCTATTCTTTTTTTAAAAAATGTAGATGAGCGTTTCTGACTATATCATTTTCTTTCTCCCTGAAGAACTTCCTTTATCATTTTTTGGAAGACAGGACTGCTGGCAATAAATTCTCTTCATTTTCATTTATCTGAGAAAAATGTTTATCTTTTACTTTTGAATAATAATCTTGCTTGATATAAAATTCTAGGTGAATGTGTTTTTTGCTTTCAGCACAGTATATTTTTTGTGCTACTCTCTTTTTGCTTGCATGGTTTTTTTTTTTTTTTTTTTTTGAGTTGGAGTCTCACTCTGTCGCCCAGACTGGAGTGCAGTGGCCGCTCCCGGCCACCGCAACCTTGACCTGCTGGGCTCCGGCGATCCTTCCGCCTCAGTCTTCCAAGTAGCTGGAATTACAGGTGCGTGCCACCATGCCCGGCTAATTTTTTGATTTATTGTAGAGATGAGGTCTCGCCGAGTTGCCCAGGCGGGTCTCGAACCCGCGGGCTCAGGCAATCCACTCACCTCAGCCTCCCAAGGCGCGGGATTACAGGCTGA
>CAUYQG010140425.1:0-31181 GCA_963574415.1 Tarsius wallacei
GTAGTTCCAGCTACTCGGAAGGCTGAGGCGGAAGGATCGCCGGAGCCCAGCAGGTCGAGGCTGCGGTGGCCGGGAGCGGCCACTGCACTCCAGTCTGGGCGACAGAGTGAGACTCCAACTCAAAAAAAATAAAAATAAAAATAAGATAAAAGTATGGCCGTGTACAGTAGCTCACGCCTGTATTCCCAGCCTTTTGGGAGGCCAAGGCAGAAGAACTACTTAAGCCCAGAAATTCAAGACCAGCCTAGCAACATAGTGAGACCATATCTCTTTTTTAAAGTTTCAAAAAATTAGCTGGCCATAGTGGTCCCAGCTATTCGGGAAGCTGAGGGGGAAGGATCACCTGAGCCCAGAAGGTCGAGGCTGTGATGCCACAGCATTCCAGCCTGGGTGACAGAGTGAGACCTCAACTCAAAATAATAATAATACATACAAGTACACTGATATCCATGCAATGGAATATCACTTGGTAATAAAAAAAAAAAGAATGAAATATAGTCATCCCTCAGTATCTATGGGGGAATGATTCCAGGGACCCCCTCAGATACCCAAAGTCAAGGATGCTCAAGTCCCTTATATGAAATGGTGTAGTATTTGTATATATAACCGATGCACACCCTCCTGTATACTTTATACCTATTTTTCATTGGATTTTTCTCAAATATTTTCCATCTGCAGTAGGTTGAATCCGAGGAGAGGGTCGACTGTACTGAATCATGTTATAGATGGATGAAATTTGAAAATATTATGCTCTTCAAGGGAGACTTGCAAGACAGACTGTTCTTTATCATTTTAAAGGGGGGAATGCAAGGATCCATGGGTAGAAATATTGAGGAAGTAGATTGTAGCTTAACCACAGGAAGAATCTTCTAGCATGGTAAACTACTCCCCCCACTCCCATGAAACCATCCGGCTCTGAGATTCAAGATCTCCTTCCCCACAACCCAAAGCTACTTAAGCAGGGTTCACCCATAGTAATCCCCAGAAGGGGATACACATGTTGCAGACAAGTACACAAGGAAGCTTCTTCTGTAATTAGCAAAGAAGGGCAAATTCCACCAGCTCCCGCAGGGACCTATTCAAAACCCTACTGAATTAGCAGGGAGTTTTATGAGCTAGCAGTAAAACTCCTGGTGGCACTATAAATTGTTACAATCTTTGAAAATTATCTGCTTTGTCAAGAGTTGTAAAAAATGTTCTCTACCTTCGACCCAGTATTTCCCGCTAGGGAGGAAGTTATCCTAAAGAATTAATGAGACTAGTTTGCATTCCTACCAGCAGTGTAGAAGAATTCCTTTTTCTCCACATCCTTGCCAGCATCTGTTGTTGTTTGTTTTATTAATGATGGCAATTCTTACAGGGATTAGGTGGTATCTCAATGTGGTTTCGATTTGCATTTCTTTGATGATGAGTGAGGCTGAGCACTTTTTCATGTGTCTGTTGGCTGCTCGTATATCTCCTTTTGAGTAGTGTCTATTCATGTCTTTTGCCCCCTTTTTAAAGGGGCTATTTGTTTTTGACCTTCCATATGATCCAGCAATTCCCCTATCAGGAATATACCCAGAGGAACTCAGATCATTCTACAAAAAAGAAACCTGCACATGTATGTTTGTTGCAGCTCTATTCACAGTAGCAAAAACATGGGACCAACCGTATTGCCCATCGAGGCTGGACTGTATTAAAAACATGTGGTACATATACACAATGGAATATTATGCAGTCATAAAGAAGGACAAATATGTGGACTTCGCAGCAACTTGGATGGATTTGGAGTCGATCATACTCAGTGATTTATCACAGAAACAAAGAACAGAGTTCCATATGTTCTCACTCATAAATGGACCTTGAACTATTATAATGCTATAAGAAAGCAATTGGTAGAAGAGGGAAACTGTGAGGGGAGGGGAGGTGGGATTGGAA
This sequence comes from Tarsius wallacei, assembly GCA_963574415.1. NCBI lineage: Eukaryota > Metazoa > Chordata > Mammalia > Primates > Tarsiidae > Tarsius > Tarsius wallacei. Next base: position 1,921 of record CAUYQG010140425.1, read on the forward strand.
GTTGAGTGAAACTGCTAGGAGAGGGAGGGGCTTACCTCATCAACAAGGGTACCTGCATTATCAATGTTTGTATACCTAACCCTAAAATGTACCCCACATCTTTATAATAAAAATTAAAAAAAAATACTTGCTCAAGTCATTCACATATGCCTCAGTTATTCTTCTTTGTAGTATAATGCAGAGATATTTTTTCCCAGAAATTTTCTCTTCTTAATCAAGTTTTTGTTCCCCTGTTCTGATGGGTCTGTAAAACTACAAAAATATATGGTTAACATTTTTATTACTAAAATAAATTATTCTTGCCCCATAGTACTCCACACCTAATACATCTCAGTTTTCTGCTGTTTACAGGAAGGAAAAAGGTTGGAAAAGTTCCATATTCTCTGTTTGTCTACTTTTTTCACATTATCTTTCTAACTCACTGCAGTTATAATTTCACTCCCACTTTGTCAAGGTTACTAAACCTGCCTTTCCCCAAACCACTCATCTTTCTTGATATACTTCTAATCTCCAATATCATTTTCTCTTACTTTTCTTTTTTCTGTACTGGCCAATTTTCTTTACTCTCCTATACTCAAGAATTGAATTTTCCAGAAAATACTTCAAAGAATGTTCCACTGATTTGTGGATTTGTGTGTGTGTGTGTGTGTGTGTGTGTGTGTGTGTGTGTGTGTGTCTGTGTGTGTTTTCATTTTATAGATTATCCAATTATCAGAACTTTTCTTGCCCTCCCAATTCCTTCCTCCTTGACCAAGTACCCATACACATTTCTTGCTGGTCCTTGCAGAATTGTATTTTTAATTTTTTTTTAAATTTAAATATGTGGGATACAATTCAGGATTAGGTATACAAATGTTCATTAGGCATGTATCCCTATAGATGAGGTGTGTCTCCCCCTCCCCTGGCAGTTTCCCACTACTGCCAATCCCTTTCTTATAGTGCTACAAAAGTTGTTCAAGGTCAGCTTATGAGTGAGAACATGTGATACTCGTCTCTTTGTTTCTGTGATAGATCACACAGTATTATATCCTCTAAGTCCATCCACGTTGCTGTGAAGTTCATAATTTTGTCTTTTTTTATGACTGCGTAATATTCCATCATGTATATGTACCACATTCTTTTAATCCATTCCTCTTTCGATGGGCAGCATGGTTGGTTCCATTTTTTGCTATTGTAAATAATGCTTCAATAAACATGTGTAGTCAGGTATCTTTTTCATACAATGATCTAAGTTCCTCCGGGTATATTCCCAGTAGGGAGATTTAAGGAGTGTATGGGAGGTCGATCTTTAGCTCTTTTAGGAAGTGTCTCACTGTTTCCACAGAGGTTGTACTAGTTTACACTCCCACCAAAAGTCTAGAAGTGTTCCCTTAATGCCGGATCCTCTCCGGCATCTGTTGATTTTTGAGTTATTGATAATGGCCATCCTGTCTGGAGTTAGGTGGTATCTCAGTGTGGATTTCATTTCCATTTCTTTGATCATGAGTTAGGCTGAGCATTTTTTCATGTATCTGTTGGCTGCTTGTATGTCTTCTTTTGAGAAGTGTCTATTTATATATTTTGCCCACTTTGTAATGGGGCTGTTTTTTTTTTTGTTGTTTGTTTGTTTCTATTTGGCATATTTGAGTTCCTTGTAGATCCTAGATTTTAGGCCTTTGTCAGATACACAGTTGTCTAGTCACTCTCTTGATGGTTTCTTTGGCTTTGCAGAAGCTTGTCAATTTGATGAGGTCCCACTTGTCTATCTTATCTCTTATGGCATAGACTCTTGGGGGGTGATCAGGAATTGGTTACCAGTTCCAATTTCCATAAGGTGTTTTTCCTGCATTTATAAGGTTCTTATAGTTTGCGGTTTAGGTCTTTGATCCTTTTAGAGTTTATTTTTGTGTATGGTTATGGGTAGGGGTCTTGTTTCAATCTTCTGTATGTGGTCAGTCAGTTTTCCAAGCACCATTTACTGAATAAGTTCTCCTCTTCCCAGTGGTCGATGGTAGAAGCTTTGTTGAAGATAAATTGGTTGAGAAATTGAGTTTTTGCTTCCAGAATCTCTATCCTGTTCCATTGGTCTATATGCCTGTTCTTGTGCTAAGACTTTTGATTATTGCAGCTTTATATTAAATTTCTAACAGTCCCCACTTATGCCTATGTTTGTTCTTTCCTTTGTGTCATACCCTGAAAAATTTCCCTTGCTCCTTTGTCTCAAGTCACAGCTGCTCTCTTGGCATTCCTGGAATACAATCAGTCAAATTTTGCCTCACACATTTGCAAGTACTGTGGTCTCCTTGCAACACATGTTAACCTTCATTCTTTTTTGTCTTCCTATCCATAGTGATGATCACTTTCTGAAATATACTTCTTTTTGTTCTTTTACTAATTTAAGCTCCCCAATATACGTAGAAAACCTGGATAAACCAAGTCACTTTTTCATTACTCAAGTACTCAAAGTATCTCTACTATGTTCTCTATTATTTTACTATGTTAGTATCTCATATATGATTTCCTTTTTCTTTTAACATGGCTCTGTTATTTCTTCTACACAGTTATTAAATATTAGAAAATGATTGAATTTCATTCAAATGTAAGCAAAAAATGAATTTGCCTAAGTGATAGGTCTGTTTAAAATATGTTTTATTTGTTTATAATGAAGATATTCCAGAATTAAGAACTGAAAAATACATAGAGAGATAAGTTCACCCAAATCTTCTTAATATTTTTTCCATTTAAGCTGTATTTATTTAAGCAGTCAGAGACAAAGTACATAAATTTATAGTTGCACCAGAAATAAAAATAACTGCAATGTCAGGTTTCCTCAAGCTTAAGTTGGAGGTTGTAAATGGTGGCTTATTTCTATAGCCTTCATGCATTTACAAAGATCAACAATGCAAGTGACATTTAAATTAAAATCATATGCAGTAATTAATGTGGCTGTGAGAAGTTTCAAAACTCAAATGATTCCCGAGTCCCATAATAAACAGAAATTTGTTCTTAAGTTTATAGCACTAAGATAATATCTTCTTTTTTCTCTTCCTAAGTCTTGAATCTTTGTCAGTGCATCTTCCTTGCTGTCCATACCATTTGCTTGTGTGTTTACTTACATGTATATTTTAAATAAAGAGATTCAGCATAGTGCTTTACTAAGAATCAGGATAATACACAAAGCAATGACATTTCTGTCATCCACTTATTTTAAACATACCACAATGTATAATTTTCACTGACTTTGCTTATAAATACGGTTCTCTGCTGAAACAAGTAGTATTTGAAAATATACCTGACTCCACTGCCACATTTCAGATATACAGTAAGTCCCCTAGACACAAAGCAAGTTCTGTAACTCCGATTAGTTCCTATGTCCAACAAAGTTAGCCTAGGTACCCAACTAACACAATTGGCTACATAATATTGTACCATAATAGGTTTATAATACTTTTCACACAAATAATACATAAAAACAAATATACAGTACTTTACAGTACATGACAATATTTGCTAGACACATGAAGTAACATGTGATTGGACATGAGAACACACATTCACATCTTGAACGTTCTCAACTTGGTGGTTTGTATGTAGGAGAGTTACTGTACTGGATTTCAAATTTAATTATATATACAATTTAAAAATTTAAGTGAAATCATTTTCCTAAATAGAAGATGAAATTAATAAAAGTGAATAATTGCTGACACATTTGAATTCTGCACGCTTATTAATAGTTCAGTAATGACTTGACAAGAAGTAGGTAGTCTATATTTACTTTCAAATATTTCTTCAACAATTATAATTATTTAGTAATTATATCCTAAATTGTTTACCCAAAAGCTTAAATAGAGACTTCAGGAGAAATGGGGAAATAAGCAGAAAAGAAAAAAAAGAAAAGAATTATTTTTCTTACTATCAAAATTATCTTTTATTCTATGAAATGTCTGGAAATAACCAAATGGAATGGTATTGAAATGGTCAAAAACTTTGAATAGCTAAAAACTATATTTTTAAGTAAAAAATATTTAATTACAAATACAAATATAATTTGCAATGATTGCAAGCACAGTTTCATATCCATCTTGTGGGAAATAATTCAGAATTATATATCTGAAGAGAGGTAGGTATCCAATAGCTTATTTGGAATAAGTCTACCTGGATACCAGGCTCATATTTGCCAGTATAGTCACATTAACTTCATTTGTATCAGTATCAGAATTTAAATATAATTTTTATGATTTGGAGGAAAAAATCCTTTATATTTTTTCTCCAATTTATCTGACTTTATAATATGTTCCTTTTACAATATATTTTAGTGATGAATTTGTAAAAAGCTTACAACCATTTGTAACAAAAAACTCATACAATATCTTTCCTGGAGAGTAAATATGATTAAATTGTTATGTTGATTTTAAAAGGAGACATAACAAACTCAAATATTTAAGTCAATTTTTATATTATATTGTGCTTATTCAGCTAACTGCATATTAAAATTTTAATTTCATAAAAATACATAGCTGAAAAATATAAGCAGGCCAAATCTTGATTAAAGGTACAAATATATTTTTTATAATGTATCTTTTCTCCTTGTTCAAATGGTTCCATCTATGTGATTATATGTAAGAGCCTCCTAGTCATATTAACTAAAAAAAATATTATTCATTATAAATACAGATGATATTTTCAACTATATGTGGCTTAAAAGGCTAAGCAATCTCATAATTATCCTTGTTTAATGATGAGTTATAGTTCACCTTTTAAAATAAACTAATATTTTTGTTAAACTTAGACAACTCATGCATGTGTGCACGTGGGCTTGTATGCATTTATTTAAAAGATTGCACTTATATTATTATCCTCCCATACTTTTTAAATCTACTTTACTAAAAAATCAAACACAAAACAAATTTAGTATCAAAGGAAGAAAAAATCTCCTTAAACAAGCAATAAATGACTCAGGATATCTGTATGGAAGAATGCGAAAAAGTTAATAATCTTCAGAAAAAAATGGAGCAATAAAAACAAGGGTCTGTCCAAACTCTTCATTAATAATTGAACCATGGGTGCATATGTGAAATACTTTGTAAGTAATGAGTGCCAGGCATAAATATTTAACAGTTTGCTTATGAAATGTGCCCTAAATTATGTCTAAATGTTAACAAGGATGTCTCATACTTGACAGAACAATAAGGGACATAAATATTTCAAAGCAGCAAGTATGGCAGGTGGAAGCTAAAAGAACACAATGCAACTCCCAGGCTTACCTAACACTTCAGCTTTCAGATATGGTATTTTTAGGTTTAATAGGAACAAAGTGCTTCCCATCAAAGCAATGATTATATCAGTTACATCAAAGCAATACTGGGATCTCTTTAAAGTACACTTATCAGACAAATAATGCATACAAAGTGACATGTCTTGGTGGCATAAAATAAATCGACAGACTGCTTACTTGAAGTGAAATACTTTTCTTAACAGCTAATGCTCTTTGTTTTCTGATGCCCCTCCTTTCAAAGACACATGTGGATTGTGGGCAAGTCTAAAAGTTATTGCTACATGAACACACTTACACACAGAATTAGATGTACATATAAATACATAAATGTAATAGAAAATGGAATAAAATTCATTGTATTTACCCTTTACTTGAAAAAAACTCCAGTAGTGCTACAGTAGCATAATATCAGATAGAGTATTTTGAATATAAATTCATCCAGTATTTTCTTCATTTTCTAATAGCAAAGATTTTAACCTAACATAGTAATAAATGGTCAAGTATAAATAAAATAGCATAGATGTCTTTAAATAACAAAAATCTAAGTAGACAAGATTGAAACAAAACTCAGATTCTATCATAGTTCAGCCACAGATATATTACATAGCTTTACAAAAACCAATCAGATACTTCTGAAATAATATTGCTCTCAATAGAGTAATAAAAGTAAAGGCCATCATTATATTCAATTCCAACAAAAATAAATTGACAATATAAAATGCCAAAAATTGGATGAGCACTGAAACTATTTGATCAAACAATATTCAAGAACCATAATATAGAAGTATTTCTATTAGTGTGAGCATTTAGATTGCTGACTCTCAGTAGAGAGTGGTTTTTACTACATTTAATGAATTTTACCAGACAATGCCTATTTTTGCTTTTTGTTTTACTTTATTTCACATGATAATAGTCATGCTACATTTTATTACTATTTCATCTCCTGTTTCTGCAGTATAATTTCCCTAAAATTACTCCTTCAGAGACTGTCAGTGTCTTGCTTATAGCCATATCAGTTTCTTTAGAAAAATGTATTTTCTCATCCTAAACCTCTTGACACTATAATAACACTAATCACTATTCTTTGTCTTCTCCCACACATTCAGTTATTCTTTGTTTATTCATTCACATTATAAAAATTATTGATCTTTTACTGTGAATTATGTCTCTATGCATGACCCCAGAGCTCCTGACCAAAACCTTTGCCTTATGTTTCTACTATATATCCTCTCATAACTTCTACAACAATGAACCTACAGTCTTAAACTTCACAAATCAGCTCTGATTTTTTTTTTAAATTTTTTTTATTATGGTATTATGGGGTACAGTTAGGGGCTAGGCATACAAAAATGCTTCATTCAGGCACCCTTGATGATAAGAGGTGTCTCCCCATCCCCCGACAGATATTTATCACCATTAATCCCATTGCCCCCCCCCCCTAGTTTCCCACCACTGTCAGTCAGTTGCTTGTGGTAGTACGTTGGATGATCAAGGTCTACTATATGAGTGAGAACATGTGGTACTTAAAAACTACCTTTTATTATAAGCATAAACTTATATAAAATGATAAGTATTAACTAAAACAGAACACTTAAAAATAAGTTATTTTGTTTTGGTAAAATAATACCCTGAGAAAATGAATATTCAAGGCATATCATGCCTACATATGGATTCTCTGGTCCATTGGTCCATTCATACCTCCAAAACACAATTTAGTAACTTTGAATAATTTTTTAGAGGAGAGTTTCTGTACTACTGTGACAGAGCGAGGTCTTGTGTCTTTAATCAACTGGAATCTGAGAGGCAGCATCTGGATGGGTCATCGTGCTGGTGTTTCTAATCATCCAGCCAGAAGGCCGTGTGGTATTGTTGTCTTTGCCCACAAAGGATAATAATGAGACACTTGCAGACTCTAAGAGCTTGATGAGAGTTTAGTAATTTTTTGGTTTTACAGATGAGAAAACTGAGGCACGGAGAGGTTACTGCGTATTTTATCCTATGACCCACTAGAATCTTGGGGGTGGGGTCTCCTGTCTTACCACCTAGAATTTCTGTATTTATATTAAGCCAAAATCCCAGACTTTAAAGATACCACAGAAACATTCAGAAATTATAAACAATTTCTGTTTAGTAAGCCATTCGAGGAAAGTGCACTCTTATGCTTCTATCTTTAAATAGACAGCTTTCTTTATTTAGGTTCTTCAGCCCTCAAAATTTGCATCCTCATGGCTTGAAGAAGAATCAGTCCCTCTTTCCTAAGGGTAACATCATACTGGGCTCCTGAATGTTGCTGTAGTTTTCCAGTGTGGCCGGCAGATGGCAGCAAACACTTTTGAATGGTTGCTGCACATTTCATTGTTATTGCCGTTCAATATTTACTAATTAATTCTGAATGTTAAATTTTATTTTTGCAAATGCTACTCCAGTAATTATTTTCTTTGGAGGCCCTTAAAATTGGAAATCTCTATCAACGCAGGTAATGTGGCCCAATAACAAAAGGGATTTGTTGCCTTAATTAACCTACAGGTCATATTGATGAAAAACAAATGGAGCCCCACACTTATTGGATGGAATGCGACATCCCACAAATGCCTGCAGCATTCCCGTCCACAATAAAATTTACAAAACCAAACCAATGTCCTTGTCTTTTAGCACCAGAAACACAGCTTCCTGATCTACAAATCATTTGTGTTCTGATTGTCATGTAAGAGGGACAAGTCTCAGACTCTTCAGCAATTTAATGTTTATAATTGTCTTTAGAAAGTAGCTTCTTTTCACCTGAGACATTTAAAAAGTTGACAATAGGCATAATGGTTCATGCCTGCAATCCCAGCACTTTGGGAAGCTGAGGCAGGAGTTTGAGACCAGCCTAGGCAACATAGCAAGACTTCATCTCTAAAAAAAATTAAAATTAAATTAAAAACTTAGCTGGGCATGGTGGTGTGCACCTGTAGCTCTAGCTACTTGAAGGCTGAAGGAATACTTGCGTCCAAAATGTTGAGGCTACAGTGAACTGTGATTGTGCCACTGCACCTCAGCCTGGGCAACAGAGTGAGACTCCGCTCCCTCCCTCCCCCAAAATGTTGATACTATTACCTTAAACTTACTGTATTAAATTTTTGTTTGTTTGGTTTTGGGTCCATGCCATGTGGAAGCCAAGTTTTCAGGAGTAGACTGTAAGTCTCATTGTACAAAATGCACGAAGTAACTGTATAGAGTTATCCACTTAAGTAGCACCACAAATAATTTCTTAAGTATGTTATTCATGCAGAGTAAAATATGCTCATTCCCTTAAATAAAACAGCCTCTGAACATAAAACAGAGGCAGGAATTCTTGACAATAAGGTAGACGTATATACCTTGTGATAGGCCAGTCTTACCCATCTCCATGCGCTACCACACGTGTGCTGTGAATGTATAAGGGAGCTTAAGCATTGGGTGACTCCTCAGGTCTCTTGCAGCCCTCAGGTTTGAGGATTCTAAGATGAGCTACCTAACAGGCTCCTTTCTGGCTCCCTTGGCAATGCAGAAATCCCCATCTTCCAGGACATCGTAGGGCATGTCACTGTGCTTTTTCTCCACAGTGACTTTTCTCTTGAGACCTTGCCTAGGGAATTCCCTAACTGAGCTTTTTGCTGAAAAATTATCTGTAAAGAGGCTTAAGGAAAATGCTGGTTCAGTGTCATTGGCCAGATTCTTTTGTGAGTGCTTTGACTGTTTCTGACCATAAAAGAGAGAAGTTCTCTTAGGGCATGAATGCAGCACACAAAGGTCAGGGCAGCTGCAGGATGTCACTGCTTAAAGGGATCTTATCAGATCTTCTTACAAAATGAAGAGACTAAGTGTCAGAGAGGTGAAGCATTTATCCAAGGTTGAAGGTGGTGGCAGAACCAAGGCCCCTCTGTTTAGCAAATACTTCTGGGTGCTGAGATATAGACTAATTCCTAGATAGATGAAGAGGAGTAAGAGAGAGCTCACACCACGACTGGGCAATGGTGGCTGGGGGTGTTGCTGGGGAGACATGTAAACAAATATGTGATCACTCTGTGACATGGTAAATTTCATATAAAAAGTCTGAAAAAGGGGCTGAGAGAGACTCTTTAGAAGAAGTGATGCAATGTTGTAATACAGTAAGTCCCCTACATATGAACCTTCAAGTTGAGAACTTGCGAAGATGCGAATGTATGTTTGCATGTAAGTTAGTTCATGTGTCTAATGTACATTGTCATGTGCATGCATCCTCTACAAGCGGTTGCGCTTTTGTGTACTTTACTGTACAGTACTATACAGAGTACAGTATCAGGATTCTAGAAGCAAGTGTAAAAACGTAAAAGCAGTGGTGATATAGCTGTTACATACTAACGTGTTAGTTGGGTACCTAGGTTAACTCTGTTGGACTTACAAACAAACTGGACTTACGAATGCACTCTTGGAATGGAACCTGTTCACATGTAGGGGACTTACTGTACATTTGGGGAATGTGGAGAAATTTTATGTGGCTAACATCTGGGAACGATGGAAGAAAGAGGCAGAAATTAAGCTGAAGAGGAGTTGGAGTAAAGCGCCTTGTGTCAGACTAGAATCTGGACGTGGTTCCCTATGTGGTGGGTGGCATCAAGCATTTAAAAACAGCAGAGTAGGTGGTTTCTCTTGCCTGTGCCACCAGCTCTGGCATGTCTCCCTTTCTTTTCTCTCTTCTCTCTCTAATAAACTTTGTTTGAAAATTTAAATTAATTAATTAATAAAAACAGTAGAGTAATGCAGAAAGTGACTGTTGGCCATGTGGAAGACAGACCTGGAGTGAGGGACAGGATCACACAGAGGGGTGCTGAATAAGATATCTTGATGGGGGAATCAAGAGAACTTGTTCATAGGTTGAATGAGAAATGGAAAGAGGAAGGAATTCAAGGAGAGTTTATCTGTTTCTAGCTTGGTAGAGTAGCTGAGTGTCATGGATTTAATTGTGCAAACCCCCCACCCTATCCCGCCCAGAAGATATGCTGAAGTCCTAACCCCTGATACCTGTGAATGTGATCTTATTTGGAAATGTAATTCCCCAAATCCACATCTCTTTGCAGTTGTAATCAAGTTAAGATGAGATCATCCTGAATGAGGGTAGGCTCTAAGTCCAATATGACTGGTATCCTTTTAAGATGAGAAGGAACACAGATACAGATACACAGAGGGAAGCTGGTTACATGACAAGGGAGGTAGAGATTGGTATTATGCAGCTGTGAGCCAAAAAATGCCAAGTATTGACAGAAGTTGCCAGAAGCTAGAAGAGAGGCATGGAGGCAACAAACAGGTTTTCCCTCAGAGCCCTCCAGGAGGAGCTCATCTTTTCTGATTCAAACTTCATCATGGTTTTGGACTTCCAGTTTCCTGAGCTGTGTAAGAAATACATTTTTGTTGTTTTAAGCCACATAGTTTGTGGCAGTTGGTTATGGCAGCTCTAGAAAATTAATACAGTGGGTGGAGGGGTTGCAGAAAGACAAGGGTAGAGAGAAGGTTGAAACCATCAGCTACAGGCTATGGTTGAGGCACCTCTTAGACATGTGGCTACTGCAAGGGTGGGCTAGGATAAAAGGTGAGATTATTAGCTACAGATTGGGTGTTATCTGCACACAGATGATAGAGGGGGCTGTGGTTGTGAATATGATCTTTCAGATGGAGCAGGAGGAGTCAAGTGAGAACCAAATATAGAACCCTGGAGAACATTCCAGTGTGTGTGGAAAGAGGAGGCACAAGCAGAAGTGGAGCAAGGGTTCAAGTTGAAGATTATTATAAAATGAAGAAGCTGTCACCAATGCAAAAGATGCCACAAGAACCAGAGGCCCAGGGATTAGAAAATGCTATGTTCATTGGATATCTTAAAAATAGTTTCAAAGCCGGGCTCGGTGGCTCAGCCTGTAATCCCGCGCTTTGGGAGGCTGAGGTGAGTGGATTGCCTGAGCCTGCAGGTTCGAGACCCACCTGGGCAGCTTGGTGAGACCTCATCTCTACAATAAATCAAAAAATTAGCCGGGCGTGGTAGTGCGCGCCTGTTAGTTCCAGCTACTTGGAAGGCTGAGGCGGAAGGATCGCCGAAGCCCAGCAGGTCGAGTCTGCAGTGACCGGCAGCGGCCACTGCACTCCAGTCGGGGCGACAGAGTGAGACTCCAACTAAAAAAAAAAAATAGTTTCAGCAGAGATGGAGGAAGAAGCCTGTTAGCATGCAAACTTCACAAAGTCAGGGGTCTTTTGTTCCTGATGCATCCCAAGGCCTGAATAAAAGTCAGCTTCAACTAAGTATTTTGAATGAGTGAATTACACTAACAGAAAGGACGTTGAGGACATGGAGGGCATATCACTTTCTCAGGAAGTCTGACTTAAAGGGAAGGTAGAGGTCAAAGGTGCTACTTGAAGGGGTGAGGCAGATAAAATGGAGGGAAGTGATTTAGAACCCCTAAGCCAAGGAATATTTGAACATGTTTGTAGCCCAAAGGGAAGAATTCTTTGGAAAAAGATTGAAGATGCTGAAGCCAAAGGGAGTGACTAATAGTGTGATCTCAGGATAGCACTAACATTGGACAAGGAGTCTTCTTCCTCTGAGACAGAAAGTTGGGAGATAGGAAAGGTACAGTGCTGGATAAATATAGACATAAAGAGGAAGCAAACTGGGGCAATTCAGTCCTGTGTTCTATTTTCTTTAAAGTAGACAAGGTGTGCTGAGTGAAGAGGCTGTGGGTGAGAGGCCTTCTGAGAAGAGTTGAATTCCAATATGCCTGACAACAGACTTCTCAGCAGAATTCCTATAGGCTGGGAGAGAGTGGGACAACATATTCAGAGTGCTGAAGAAAATAAAACTGCTAACCAAGAATACTGTACCCAACAAATCTATTCTTCAGAAAATAAGATGATATAAAGATTTTCTCAGATAAAGAAGAACAATCTCAAATAAATAACCTGATGATGCACCTTAAGGAACTAGAAAAGCAAGTATACACTAAACTCAAAATTAGAGAAGGAAATAAATAATGACGATAAGAGCACAAATAAATGAAATAGAGACTAAAAAATATAAATATCAATGAAATAAAGAGTTTAAAAAAAGACAAAATTGTCAAATCTAACTAAGAAAAAAGAAAGAGGATTCAAATAAATAAAATCAGAGATGATGACATTACAACTGACACTACAAAAATACAAAGAATTATAAGAAACTTCATAAGCAATTATACACTAAAAAAATTGGGAACTTAGAAAAAATGGATAAATTACTAGACACATATACTCTAACAAGACTTAATCAAGAAGAAATACAAAATCTGAACAGATCAGTAATGAGTAATGAGTTTGAAGCAGTGATACAAAGTCTCCCATCAAAATAAAGTCCAGAACTTGAGGACTTCACAGCTGAATTCTACAAAACATTTCAAGAATAACCAATTCTTCATAAACTATTCCAAAAAACCATTAAAAAAATAATTCTTCCAAATACTTCTACAAGGCCAGCATTACTTTGATTCCAAAACCAGGTAAGGCCAAAACAACAACAACAACAAAACAAAACTATAGGCCAATATCTCTGATGAACAAAGATGTAAAAATCCTCAATAAAATACTAGCAATTAGTATTCAACAACACATTAAAAAGATCATCATGATCAAGTGAGATTCATCCAAGGGATGCATGGATGGTTTAGCATATACAAATCAATGTAATGTGGCACAACACATTAACAGAATAAAGGGAAAGAACCAAATGCTCATCTTAATAGATGCAGAAAAAGCATTTGACAAAATTCAAAGTCTCTTTATGATAAAAACTTTCAACAAATTAGGTATAGAAGAAACATAACTCAACATAATAAAGTTCATATATGATAACCCACAGCTAACATCACAGGAATGGGAAAAAGTTAAAAGCTTTTTCTCTAAGATCTGAAATAAGATAAAGATGCCCACTTTCACTACTACTATTCTACATAGTATTGAAAGTCCTAGCAAGAACAATTAGGCTAGAGAAAGAAATAAGAGGAATCCAAATTGAAAATAGGGAGGTCAAATTATCTCTGTTTGCAGATGACATGATCTTATATAGAGAGAATCTTAAAGGCTCCACCAAAACACTCATAGAATTAATAAATGAATATGATACAAAGTCAACATAAAAATCAGTAGTGATTCTATACACCAATAGTCAACTATCTGAAATAGAAATCAAGAAAGCAATCTCATTTACAATAGCTAAAAAGAAAAAACCCTATAAATAAATTTAACCAAGGAGGTGAAAAATCTGTACAATGAAAACTACAAAACACAGATAAATAACTTCAACAGAATGCAAATAAATGGAAAGATATCCCATGTTCATAAATTTGAAGGATTAATATTTGTATACCTAGTCCTGATTTGTATCCCACAATTTTAAATAAAAATTAAAAGAGGAAGAAAAAAATTGCTAAAATGTCCATACTACCCAAAGTGATCTATAGATTCAATGTAATGCCTATCAAAATTTCAATGTAATTCTTAACAGAAATAGAAAAAAAAACCCATAAAATTTACATGGAAACATAAAGACTCTGAATAGACAAAGCAATCTTGAATGAAAAAAACAAAGCTGGAGGCATCACACTATCTGATTTCAAAATAGACTACAAATCTATAGGAACCAACACAGCATGATATTGGCATAAAAACAGATACATAGACCAAGGAACTAAAATAGAGAGCACAGAAACAAATTTACACATTTACAACTAGCTGATTTTCAACAAGGCTGCCCCTCTGCCAAAAAAACACAACAGGGAAAAGATAGTCTCTTTAATAAATGGTTCTCGGAGAATTAGATATGCATATGTAAAAGAATGAAACTTAACCCCTGTCTTTCACTATAAGCAAATATCCACTCAAAATGGATTAAAGACTTATTGTAAGATCAAAAACTCTGAATCTGCACAGCAAAGGAAATAGGAAACAGAGAAAACCCACAGAAGGGGAAGAAATATTTGCAAATTGTACATATGACAAAGGATTAATAACTATAATTTATAGGGAACCCAATAGCAAAAAAGAAAACTGAATAACTTGATTTAAAAATGGGCAAAGTACAAGAATGGACATTTCTTCAAAGAAGATACACAATAAAATGTCCAACAGGAACATAAAACAATTTCAACATCACTAACCATCAGGGAAATGCAAATCAAAACCACAATGAGATGGCACATCATCCCAGTTAGAATGACTTTTACAAGAAAGGCAGAAAAAAAATGCTGACACAGGTATGGAGGAAAGGAAAATCCTATACACTGTTAGTGGAAATGTAAACTGGTATAGCCATTATGGAAAACAGTATGGCGGTTTCTCAAAAAATTAAAAGTAGATTTACCATAAAAGTAAATTTACCCAGCAATCTCACTGATGGAAATATATCCAAAGCAATTGAAATCAGTATGTTAAAGAGACACCTGCACTCCTGTGTTCTTGCAGCCCTACTCCCAGGGTAGCTAATATATGGAGTCAGCCTAAATGCCTGTCAATAGATGAAATAATAAAGAAAACATGGTATATGTACATGATGTAATACTATTCAGCCTTAAAAAATCAGGAAATCTTGTTACTTACTACAACACGGATAAGCCCAGAGGACATTATGTTAAATGAAGTAGGCTAGGCACAGAAGGACAGATATTGCATGATCTCACTTATATGTGGAATCCCCTCCCCACCCAAAAATGACTCTTAAAGAAGTTGAGAGTAGAATAGTGGCTACTAGAGACTGGGGAAAAATGGGGGGAGGGGAATATGGGGGACTTGATCAATGGGTACAACTAGGTAGGAGGAATGAGTTCTGATACTCTATTGCACAGGAAGGTGACTGTAGCTAATAATAATGCATCGTATATTCCAAATAGCAAGAGGAGACAATTTTGAATGTTCTCACAACAAATAAATGATCAAAGAAATGAAATGTTGTTTAAAGTGATGGATATGCTAAGTAGCATGAGTTGATTATTACACAGTGTATAAATGTATCAAAACCTCACACTATACTTCATAAATATGTATAATTACTATGTGTCAATAAAAAAAATAATAGGAAAGAAAGAAAAGCAAATTCCTGGGCCTGATCCCAGACTTACCAAATCTGAAACTCTGGAGGCCTAGCAATCTGTGTCTTAACAATCCCCTAAGTGATTCTGATGCATGCTAAAGTTTGAGAACTACTGGCTAATAATATTAGAATGCAGTAGTAATAACCACCACTTACTGAGTGCTGACGTCTTTTTAGACACTGTAGATTTTAGGGGCATGTCTTATTTAATCCTCACAAGAAGGGTTGGGTAATCTGTCTGAATCATCACTTTGAACATGAGGCAATGAGGCTTAGTGTGTATCACTAGTGATCCAGTTAGTAGGTGACAAGGCCAGGACGCAAATTCTGATCTTTCTGACAGCACCCCCCATAAACTATCATAATCATTAACCTCAGATTGCATAAGAAACTCTGGCCTGCATGCCTCAGACAGTGCATGTCCACAGAATCACACAATCTCTTCAAATGTCTCCTGGAATTCTGAATCCCTATTGCAATCTATGCACACATTCTCTGCATTTTGGAAATTGGCTCATCCTAATGAAATATTTGAATAACAGGAGTTTTTTAAAAAAATGGTGGACAGAAAGTGAAATAAATGACCCAAATGTTCATAAACAAATTAGTTTCTCCAAGCCATGACAGATCCTTTAACCAAATTAATAAAAATTCCCAATATTATGGGAAGGAACTGAGAAGCATGCTTAAGAACGAAAAGTGCAGGGCGACTGCACATAAGGAAGTTGGCTTTAGAACAGAACAGACCACTATCCTGGGAAAAAGAGATGCACGTTCTGCTAGTGTTGCTCTTGACTCTTGTTCCCAGATCCATCGGCCCTGCTGGTTGTTCCCCCTCTGAGCCCTCTCTCCTCTTTGGGGAGGCCCTCAACACTCTCCTGAAGACAGAGGCCTTGGACAGGAGAGATTTTAGAAGTTCTAGTTTAATATCCCAGGACTCAGCATTGCTGTTCTTGGTGCAGACAGTTCAACACCTGCCATGATTCTAGGGCTGAGTCCCAAATTTGTGCATCAGTGCAAGAAAATGAGTTCCTGTGCTGTTTGCTGTGTCTAAATACCCATCCTGGGAACTTCTAGTCTGAGACCTTTTCTTTCTCTTGACAGACATCCTTGATCCCGCCTTTGGGCCCCAGCCCTGGGGTTTGCTCCCTTCTGCTAGACTCTCAGTCTGTCTAACCATTTCATCACCAGCTCAATCCTGAAAACTGATGTTTAGATTGAGGATACATTCTAACTCTCTGAGTGCTTAGGAAAAATAAAGATTCCTGGGTCCCAACCTTAAACATTTTGATTCAGTGGGTCCAGGACCTGGGAATCTGCATTTTTAATAAGCCGCCAGTGACTCTGATTCAGCCAGTTTACTGACAAGCATTTCAGAAGCTCTTTCCAAAACCTTCTTCTGCCTATCTAAGAAGTGTGGACAATGCCCATGTGGAAATCAGGACCTCCCCTCAGGTTCTCAGGATTCCAAAGGGCCATGGGGTCAGACAAGAACCTAGTGAAGACATAGCTCAGGGGCGGGTGGCATCATGGGAAGGGTGGTAGGACACACTTGTGCAGCTCTATGGCAGCCTAGCAACCAGTGTCTGGGAGAACAGCCCCTGCACCACCTTGCCTGGGTTCTTATCCTGGCTTGGCCACTTACTGGCTGCAGAGACTCTGTGTACACATACCAGATCTAAAAACAAAATGCTACACAAATGTTTTTCATTACTCTTGTTATCTTCCCTATCAGGACTAGACAAGGAAGTACAAGAACCAGAAGCAGGCAGAGCCTTCTCCTCACCTCCCTCTTCCTTCTGACTCCCTATCCCAGGGCCTTTGCGCTTACTGTTCTTGTTTCTGGAAGATTCTTCCCACAGGTAACTCTTACTCCTTAACTTCATTCACATATTTTGTCAAATATCACTCCCTTGGAGAGCCCTTCTCTGACCACCCCATCCAAAGAATCCCTGGTCCCAGCCCTGGATTGTTCTGTTCCCTCTCATGATCCATCGTCTTATTATTACCTGACTTCACATTACATGTTTTGTTTTTTAACATTTTTTTTGTTTGTTTATTGCCATGTCCCTCACATTGAATGCGAAATCCAGAAGGACAGGGGTTATTGTATGCCTAGCAGATAGATGTCATTCAACAAATATTAAATGAATGAATGAGCGAGTGAATGAACCCAGCCCTCTTCTTTTCTTCAGTGTCTTCACAGCCATTATTCTGGGGTACGTCTGTATAGGACATGTTTCTCTACAGCAAGACTGTTGATATTTGGGGACAGAGAATTTTTTGGTGTGGGAATCATTTTGTTGAATATTTAGCAGCATATCTGGCCTCTGCTCGCTAGATGCCAATAGCATCTGCTCTATGTCCCAAGTTATGACAATCACAAATGTCTCTAGATGCTACCAAATGTCCTTCGAGGGTGCAAAATGCCCTGGCTGAGAGGCACAGGAAAAGAGTCAGGTTGACTGAGCTAGCATCGTGGATATTTTTATTAATTAATTATTTGTAAAACTAGGTGGGCATGGTGGTGCATGCCTATAATCCCAGCTACTCAGGAAGCTGACTCAGGAGGATCACCTGAGCCCAGGAAGTCGAAGCTGCAGTGAGCTGTTGTTGCGTTGCTGCACTCCAGTCTGGGCGACAGAGTGAGACCCTGACTTGAAAAAATATATATTTGTAAATAACTAAAAGTGGATGCTCAGTAATGAAAAGGAGAACAAGAATGAATGAAAACACACATCTTGAGTTCTCAATTAAGCCAATAATTTCAACCAGTTATTATTTAATGATTATAATAAGTACTAGTAATTGTGCAAGGAATCAATATTTTAAATATGATTGATTTGGCCTGTTGTATTTGTCTAAAAAAACTTACCATAAAACTTATCATGGTCCTCATCTGGAATTCTGTAAACACACACATCACACATGTGGTTGTAATAACCCAACAACTCATCTGACTACTGTGAGATTATAGTTTTTAAAAAGTTAACCATATTAACATCTAACAATGCACATTGCCTTTTGACAATATACACCCTGAAGTCTCATAACCCACTAATTTTTTTCAAAAGGATTTTTTTGCTACTATCTTTTTCTAGAAATATTGGCAAGTTTCTAATTTCTAAAAGTTTCTTACAGTGAAAAAAAATCTGGGGTTAAAAAAATTTTATACTTGTGGTTCCCTTAAAAAATATTAACTCAAATTGCTTTCAAATCGAAATTAAGGATTTCTTATAACATACCTTTAAAACAAAGCAGTAATCTGTGGGTGCTTTATATTTTATTTTATGCTGAGTCCCATAGTAAACGTTGACATTTTCAAACTGTATAAAACATGCTAGATCTCGAGACGTCTGAAAGAGATGGAAAAAATAACCTCAAATGAGATAACAGTTAATAATTTTCCAAGGTTGTTCTGGATGGCACAACTAAGGATTACATTTTAATAGAGAAAATTTCGAATTTCAGGTAATTTATACAATCATCTGCCAAATGTGGTTTTTTCAAAGGCAAACCTGCATTTTAAGAGGTGAAAGATGCTGAATGCTCTCAGCACAAAGAAATAAGAAATGCTGAAATGATGGATATGCTAATTACCTTGATCTGATCACTATACATTATATGTGTCAAAACATCACTGTGTGTCCCATGAATATGTACAATTACTATTTGTCAATTTAAAAAAATACAATTAATTTTTTAAAAAAGAATGCAATCAAAACAGTGCACCACTGGCCCAGAAGGGAAGTGAAAGATTATAGGTTCTAGTGCCTGCCCAGGGACTCCCAGAGTCAGAACTGTCTGACCTTGAGATGTCATTATTGACGAAGTCAAGACAAGGTGACCACCTAGTCAGAAATTTCATTTTGGCTTTTGCCAGTCTAAGTCAGTGATGGATTTTGTAATTGAGCATTAAAAAAAAAAAAATTCCCCTCAGGATGAACAATGTAAGGCAAACTTGATGCTCAGTAAATTAGCACACACTTCATGCTCTTCTTCCTGAGAAAAAGGATTTCTTTCATGAATCCTCTTTACTGGAGGCGGTGTTGCCATGGAAACAGAGACTTCTCCACAGATAATACGCGTTGTGATGACTGCAACCTCTAATCTACATATTTGGTTACACTTGAATTACAAATATGTTCCATTACTCCTTTTTTCCCTTTCACATTCTATAATTCTTTACCTAGTTAGTAAATAAAGAATAAAGGGAAGAACTGTTACATCATAGTGCACAATTATTCCTTTTTTTATGGTTGTAGTTTTTTTCTTATAAAGTATTTTCTTCTGAATTTTCAAAGTTTAAATCTTTTAAATTACAAAAATAATGCATATTTGTCACAGTTAAATATATAGATAAAATGCACATCTTTCCTGCCCACTTCTTTTTCCTATTCCATTCTTTCCTCCAGGGGTACCATAGCTAACAGTTTGGTTGTATTCTTCCGCATGTTTTGGGGTAAACATTAATAAACAAATGTATGTGTAGGACCCACTTACACACATATATATACACACTTTTACATGCAAAATTTAAAAACATGAGTTAGATTTTATTATAAAAATTGTTCCATGACTTGTTCTTTTTCCTAACATCATCTCTTGGGGTCTTCCTATGTCAGGATGCATGAATGGATATATGCCATTCATTTGGTGGCTATACAACATTCTATTATATTGGTGTAACTATTTAGCTATTCTACTATAGATGATTAGAGGTTATTTTAATATTTTTGTATTACTTTGCATGTGAGCAAATATTTCTTTGGTATTGCCAAATGTGGAGCTGCCATTTGAAAGGGTATATTTTTTCCTTTCACGTTTGCATAGCTCTTGCTAAACTGTTCCCCTAAATGCTGTACTAGTTTACATTCCAATCTTCTGACTATGATAGTGTCCCTTTTTGTTACTCGCTCTTGCCAAAATTAGGGTATTATCCGATTGTGTATTTCATCAATCTCGTGGAGGAATTATCTCACTGTTTAATTTACATGTCCCTGATTACTAGTAAGGTAGAAAAACTTTTTATTATTCATCGACTACTAGTATTTTCTTTTCTGTAAATTCTTACTTATCTTTTTCTTATTGATTTGTTGGTCTTATATTTTATGAATATTCATACTTGGTTGTACATGTTGCAAAGTATTCCCTGACTCTGTAGTCAGTCTTTAACTTCTTGTTTGGTATCTTTGGCCAAAAGGAATTAAAAACAACTTTATTCGGTCAAATCTGTCAATTTTCTGTTTTGTAATTTTGGGTTTTTATTCATGCTTAAGAATACTTTCCCTACCCTCGAATTGTGAAAATATTAACCTATATTTTCCTCTATGATTTTATATTCTTTTTTCCTAAAGATATATTAATCAAGTAAGAATTCAATTTGGTGCATGGCATAAGGTAGGGAACTATTTTTTCCAAATGTACAATTATTTTAATGCTGTTCATCAAATACCACATTCTTTTCCCATGACCATAAGTGCTAACTTTAATTTCCCTTATATTAAATGGCCCTCTGTTGATCTATCTCCAGATGTACTGTTTTTATCCAATGTTTTGACATCTGGGAGGAGTTCTTCCTCAATGTTCTTTTTTGTTTTGTTTTTTTGAGTTGGAGTCTTACTCTGTTGCCCAGGCTGGAGTGCTGTGGCACACTCACAGCCACCCCAGCATCGACCTGCTGGGTTCTGGTGATCCTTCTGCCTCAGTCTTTCAAGTAGCTGGAACTACAGGCGCATGCTACCATACCCAGCAAATTTTTAAAAAATTTACTGTAGAGATGAGGTCTCGCCAATTTGCCTGGGCGGGTCTCGAACCTGCGGGCTCAGGCAACCCACTTGCCTCGGCCTCCCAAAGTGCAGGGATTACAGGCTGAGCCACCAAGCCCGGCCTTCAATGTTCTTAATAATTTTGGAGGGACAGTGTTTTTTTGCTGATTAATTTTACTATCAGTATAAATCCTACTGAAATTTTTATTGAGATTGTACTGAATTGATAGAAAAATGTGGGAAGAATTAATATCTTTTTCATCTAGCAACATGGTACACTTCTATTTATTCAGTTCTACTTCACTCCTTTTATTAAATTCTGTATTTTATGCCATATAGGTGTTGAATATTTCTTGCATATTTCTTGTTTTTTTAGGTACTTTGCATTTTTTTTGTTCCTCCTCTACATGAGATCTTTTGCATTATGTCTTAATTTGTATATCATTGTGTAAAGGGAAACAAATTTTTTTTTTTGAGTTGGGATCCCACTTGGTCACCCAGGCTGCAGTGCAGTGACAGGATCACAGTTCACCACAGCCTCTACCTCCTGGGCTCAATCGAATCTTCCACCTTAGCCTCCCAAGTAGCTGGAAATACAGGCACGCACCACCATACCCAGATAACTTTTTAAAAATTTTTGTAGAGATGAGGTCTTGCTATGTTGCCTAGGCTGATCTCGAACTCCTGACTCAAGTGATCCTCCTGCCATGGCCCCCCAAAGTGGGATTTTTTTTCTGACCTTAGTCTTTCCTTTGGGTACATAATAAATTCCAGAAGCCCGTAAAAGAAAATAGCGCCTTTTCCATGCTTTCTTTCCATCTTCTTTCAAATAAAGAGCTCCTTCAAGTTCTGGTACAATGACAGATGTTCCACAGAAGCTCTCCTGAAATTGAGATTCCGATGACATAAAACACAAGAAAGATAGAGCACACATTCTTGTTCACCTTTAAACAAACTTGCAAATTGGCCTTTAAACTAAAAGTCGATTTTGTCTAAAACTCTGATTGAATGCATACGTTTACATTATATGCTATTTGCCAAAAATGAGGAAAGATAATACAGCCATCAAGTATCCTGGCTCCTGAGTTGAACCGCAAGGCTTCTTGACCACTTAGTTCTGTGACCCTGGGCCATTAAACCTCAGTTCACATTCCTGTAAAAATGAAATAATAGCCGGGCGCGAAGGCTCATGCCTGTAATCCAAGCACTTTGAGAGGTGGATGTGAGAGGACTGCCTGAGCCCATGGGTTTGAGACCAGGCTGGGCAACATAGCGAGACCTAGTCTCTACAATAAATTAAAAAAAAAAAAAAATGATCCAGGCGTGGTAGTGCACACCTGTACTTCCAGCTACTTGGAAGGCTGAGGCAGAAGGTCCGCCCGAGCCCAGCAGGTCAAGGCTGTGGTGGCTGTGAGCATGCCACTGCACTCCAGCCTGGGTGACAGAGGAAACTTTGACTCAAAAAAATAAAATCAAATTAAAAATAGAGTTATAAACATAAAGATTGACATACACTTAAAAAAATGGAATAATAACATAAGGAAGGTTGTGAGTACAGTCTTGGCATATTGCAAACATAAGCATTCAGTAAAGACTATTACTGCTATTATAAATTGAAAAAAAATTATTACTTTCCTGATTAGTAAAATAATTGCTGGTAAATAAAAAAATTACAGTATATAATTTCACATATAAAACAAGGTAATATCTTGTTCTTGGGGTCGTTTAAGGCAGTTGTTAATACTGCAGTATCAGGAAGGAATGACAAAGCACATTTTTTAGATGTAGATTTTTAAAACTCCAAGCTTGTATAGAATTATAGAATTCTTGGTACATCTCTTTTAAAAAGCAATAGAACAAAATTGCATATTATTCTATCCATCTGCCAGTTCAAATACTCAAATTTATTTTTTGCTTTCTCTTTATAACTCTCAACATCCTTTTGCTTAGTCTTATAAATGCAAAATAACTGGATTTTGCATCTCTAAGCATATTTGTATGTAGTAGAACTGGAAAATATTTTTGGTCACGCTCCGCCAACATCCTCCAAAATTTAGCTAGCATTAGTTGTCCTGTCAATTATCTCTTAACTTCAATCAGATTTTTGGCCCCAATCAGACAGCAGGATAACACTGATTTTCATAGCATAACATGCTTTATATTTTCTTTCACAACCAACTATTAAACACTGCTGAAGTCCTATAACCTGGGTTATCCTGTTGGATCTCCCTGGGAAATGCCCACTATGCTCAAGGTCCCAGGACCTGGAACCTGTAACATGTGCCTAAGGTCTTGGGAGTGGCAGCAGGTTCTGGTACCTGTACCTGCTTTATTTGGTACTGGGCTGAGAGCATGGCAGGGGATAGAGGCATGAGCAGAGTCTGAGAAGGACCTGAGTGAATGGGAGAGGGCGCCCTTCAGCGTCAGCTGATTGGCTCCGGGTGGAACTGTGGGCTTAGGCATCACCAGGTCTTCCGAGTTTTCAAGTTTAAAATCTACTAACTCACGAAAAGGGGGCGGGGGGGGGGGGCTGGGAGGGGCGGGATTGGCAGTAATGGAAATCTGCCCGGAGAGGGAGGGTACACCTCATTAACAAGGGTACCCGCATAATGAACATTTGTATATCTAACCCTGAATTGTACCCCAAATCTTCAAAATAATTTTTTTAAAAAAAGAACATAGAATATTACAATAAACGAAGAGACACAAATGGAAAGAAAAAAAAAGGGCAATACAATGTCAGGGGCAAATAAAACCTGGCTGGGGATCTAGCATGCCCATTTGTGACCTGTGATCTGGCACTCATTTCATCTGCATTATGTGCTGTGAACATACGCTCGTTGTTTTTGTTTTGTTTTGTTTTAAAGAGATAAGGTCTCACTGTGTTGTCCACACTGGCCTTGAACTCGCAGCCTCAAGTGATTCTCTCACTTTGGCCTCCCCAAAATGCTAGGATTACAGGCATGAGCCACTTCATTGGGCTCAGAACCTCAATTTTTTTTTTTCACAGTTACTATGTGAAAACTCATTAGGAGTTTCCCAAAAAATCATCTCCTTGAAGCTCTGTGATGATCCTATGCGATTTGGAAATTAAGGTTCCCAGAGGGGCCAGGACTTGCCCATTAGCCATAAACAGTGCCAGGCAGAGCCACATCCTCTATCAGGTCTCTGATTCCAAATCTCATGCTTCCTACGACACCTGGCAGCTGGAAGCATTCACTTTAAAGAAGATTTCATAATTCTCACGCCTGACTTCCGAGGGACACTTAAGTAATGAAGCATACGGAATGTTAGGAGGTGAGTTTTATAAGGGTTCCTAAGTCTTTCCAGCCAAGAATTACTAATCCAACTTCATAAAAAAGCAAAATATATCGTCTACAGCCATACATTTCTACAACTGACTCCAGGAAATAGTTGAATTATCTAAATAGCTATAATTTAGTAGTAATTTGATTTTAAAACCCAAACTTAACATTTCAGTGCCTATCTTCAGACTTTCCCAGTGTTCTGGGAAACAAGTTAAAAATAGAGCGAATATCCTTCTCTTTCCTTCTACTCTGCAAAATTAAACTTACCTCAAGTAAGGATTCCTTGTTCTTAGCATTCATTTTCTCATTGGTGTCCTTGCCTTCCTTTTTTCCTTTGTTATCCAAGTAGAAGTTCTAAATAAAATGTTAAAAGATCAGATCACTGTGTGCTCGTTATCATGCTAGACACTGCAGAGAACTTACGGTCTTCCAGGAGAGAGAAGACGTATGTGTGTGAAATAGACTGGGAGTCACTGATAAGTCAATGCTCAGGGACTTCCTGCATGCTGACTGCCACACCACTGAGACAGGAGTAAAACCTCCCCTCTCTCTCATAGTACACGATCAACGAGGACGCATAAGATAGAAAATACGGGCAAAAAAATAGGACTTCACTTGACTGCTAAATTTCATGGTCTGAATCACAGGAGTCAAATGCTGAACGCTGGGAGCCTCTAATGCACTGGGAGGAGCCTGGGGCTGAAGTGAAGTAAGCCCATGCCCAGAATCTAGGAGGGGAACTGCTCCCATTGGGGATGCTGCTGGCAGCCCAGGGCCTTGTAGACTAGTGATTCTGGCTTCTCAAGAAAAGCCTGAAATCTGGATTTTTGTGAATGCTGGTGATTTTTAAAAAACTGTGTGGATCAAAAAAGATACTTGCACACGCGTGTATATCACAGCACTGTTCACAATTGCAAAAACGTGGAACCAACCGTGCCGCCCATCGAAACTAGACTGGATAAAAAGAATGCATATATACACAGAGAAATATTATGCAGCCATGAAGGACAAAATTATGGACTTCTTTACAGAAACTTGGATAGATTTAGAGTCTATCATACTCAGTGATCTATCACAGAAACAAAGAATTGAGTACCACATGTTCTCACTCATTAGTGGATACTGAACATTTACCATAATTCTGTAAGAAAGGGATTGGCAGTAGCTGGAAACTGCCAGCAGAGGGAGGGAAGGAGCACATAACATCAATAAGGATACCTGATCTCAAACCAGGTGAAGTGGGGACCAAAGGGAGGCCTATATTTACGTGTACGATGACCACTTGTATACCCAATCCTGAATTGTACCCCACATCTCTAAAAGAAAAAAAAATTTAAAAAACATTGCGTGGTTCAGCCACAACACAAGCTTTGCTGTTTGGGAACTTTTAAGGATGGACAGAAGCAGAAAGGGAATTTCTAGAAAGAAAACCAGACATAACAATGGCAGGGAAGGCCACGACTTCAAAGCACTCACAAATACACAATGTCTCTGAGCGTGGTTTGTACACTCTCTGAATCATACCTCATTCACATTAAATATCAGTGAGGTGGCTAACAATAAGCAGTGTGTGAATTTCCAAAAAACCATGAGCACTTAAGGCTGAATTTTTACACAATCAGTACAGCTGAGGTCTCTGTGTAGAGTGAATATTGTGCATCACCACTGCCATAGGTAGCGTGTTGAGGATTTTAATGTAAAAATGTAGAGTTTTATAAAATAGTACATAAAATGGTTTACAAGTAAAAAGTACATCTCAGGAGCACAGTGACTAAGGACCCTCTGAAATCTAGACACAAATGTTTATTTATACCACAGGAATATTTCTCTAAGTGTAATTCCCAGATTACCTTGATACTCAATAAAGTGCATGTTCCCGGTCTCCTAAGCTACTGAACTGGAATCTCTGGGGCGAGGCCTAGAAATCTGAATTCCAGTACATTTCCTGGGTAATTTTGATGCACGCTGGAGTTTGAGAACTAAGTATACTGGATGGTAAGTTAGAAAACAAACTGCAGGAAAACCAAATATACAGAATTAGGGTATTTCTTCAAAACAGAATGCATAAAAAAACAGTGACGCTAACTAACTTACATAGGGGACATAAGCGCAATTCCTTTGATAATTTTTACTGAAAAAGTTTTTTTAAAATATGGTTTTTCAAGACCTTTTTATTTTTACTTGTTATTTGTGAATCTGTCTAACTATAATATAGGCTTTAGAAAACTATTTTAATTTTACATGTTTGACTTGCAGACAATGACTAACCATAACAGATAACATATTCCACCTGCCAGGACACTATGTTAAGCCTTACAGATATACTTTCTATTCCGTCCTCATAAGAACTCCATAATGCAGGCGCTGTTGCTATTGCTATTTTACAGATAAGGAGGCAGGATTAAGCAATTTGCCCAAAGCTAATTAGTGGTAGAGCGTTGAGTTTTTAAATAATTTTTCTGAGCATTAAAAATGCTCTAAATACAGAGCCACATGCAGGAGCTCACGCCTGCAGTCCCAGCTACTCAGGAAGCTGAGGCTAGAAGATCACTTGAGTACCAGAGTTTGAGTCCAGCCTGGGCAACACAGCAAGATCTCATCTTAAAAAAAAATGGGGTACCATAGAAGAGAACCTAACACAATAATGTGAATGTGCTAAATACCACTGAAGGGTACACTTAGAAATAATAAAATGATAAATTCTATATTATAAATATTTTTTCACAATAAAAAATTGCGACCCAGCAAAAGATGACCCATTTATAAGCATGAATAGAGTGCTGCTGGAAAGCAAATCTTGAATTAGAGGGCTAGATATTATAGCATGTGTCTTTCATCATTATCTGGGAAAAGGAGAGTGTGTGTTACCCTCTGAAGGGACAGTTAAGGGAAGAGACTGTCTAAACTGTGAAGGGCCACATGTTATGAGGGTGCCCTCAAGAGTCTGGATTTGTAACTGTGCCTTTCTAAGAACTTTCTCTGACACACCTCTTACTTTTTCAGCTTCTGAATAACGTTTTACCTTCTAGGTGACTGTGCTACACTGTGTTTTTGGTTCAACCAGAAAGCAAAAACACAAAGTAAATCTGTGTTGGAGGAGGGCAATTCATTTTTTTTAGTTAGGGTGTCACTTTGTTGCCCAGGTTGGAGTGCAGTGGCATGAGCACGGCTCACCACAGCCTTGATCTCCTGGACTCAGGTGGACCTTCCAGTTCAGCCTCCTGAGTAGCTGGGACTGCAGGTGTTCACCACCATGCTCGGCTAATTTTTTTTTGGTAGAGATAAGGTCTCGTTATCTTGCCCAGGCTGATCTTGGACTCCTGGGCCCAAGCAATCCTCTCGCTTTGACTTCCCAGAGTGCTGGGATTATAGGCGTGAGGCACTGCAACTGGCTGAGGAGGGTAATTCCTAGAATAAGGCTGACTGCCCCGAGTCAGAGCTTTCACCTGTGGTGTGGTCAGCTGCTCAGTGTGGACCGCTCTGCAGCAATCAACGAGCAGAACTCAACATTTAATCATTATCTGTTACAAATGGAAACTGGACAGAGCTGAGTTCAATAATGAGGGAATTTTAAAATGGGAAAGGAGACTTCTGGTCACAGCTTGTTTCCTTTCTCACAGCTTCTGAGAGTGCAAAATCTGAGGGCAGCTGGGTGGGAAAGAGACAGAGCAGGCCAGGTACAGTGGCTTACACCTGTAATCCCAGCACTTTGGAAAGTCAAAGCGGGAGGATTGTTTGAGACCAGAGTTCAAGACCAGCCTGGGAAAAATAGCGAGACCTTGTCTCTACAAAAAATAAAGAAATTAGCTGGGCTAGGTGGCATGGACCTGTGGTCTCCACTGCTTGGGATGCGGAGGCAGAAGGATCGCCTGAACCCAGGAGGTCGATGCTGTGTTGAGCCATGATCATGACATTGCACTCCAGCCTGGGTGACAGAGACTCCAACTCAAAAAAGAAAAAAAGAAAAAAGAAAGAAAGAAAGAAAAGAAGCAGAGCAAACGCATTACTTTTAAAATATCATTTTCTTGGAATAAAGAGTAAACCAAGTGGGACCTCATCAAACTGAGCTTCTGCAAAGCAAAAGAACCCATCAAGAGAGCAGGTAGACAGCCCATAGAATGGGAAAAAATATTTGCCAACTGTTTATCTGACAAAGCCCTAACACCTAGGATCTACAAGGAACTCAAATGTGCCAAAAGGAAAAAACAGCCTCATTACAAAGTGGGCAAAAGACATGAATAGATACTTCTCAAAAGAAGATACATGGGCAGCCAACAGACACATGAAAAAGTGATCAGCCTCATTCATCATCAGAGAAATGCAAATCAAAACTACACTGAGATACCACCTAACCCCACTAAGAATGGCCATTAATAAAACAAACAACAACAGATGCTGGCAAGGATGTGGAGAAAAAAGAACACTTTTACACTTCTGGTGGGAATGCAAACTAGTGCAACCTCTTTGGAAAACAGTGTGGCAATTTCTGAAAGAACTAGAAATTGACCTTCCATATGATCCTAGATGTTAGGTCTTTGTCAGATATACAATTGGTAAATTTTTTTTCCCATTTTGTTTTTTGTCTCCCTGCTCTCTTGATGGTTTCTTTTGGTTTGCAGAAGCTTGTCAGTTTTATGAGGTCTAACTTATTTCTTTTTTTTTTTTTTTTTTTTTTTTTTTGTTACCAGATTTATTTATTTATTTTTTTTTTTTTCAGTATTTTTTATTATCATATTGTGGGGTACAGTTAAGGATTAGATGTACAAATATGCTTCGTTCAGACACCCTTGGTGATAAAAGGTGTCTCCCCGTCCCCAGGCAGATATTGA
>CAUYQG010140427.1:0-26929 GCA_963574415.1 Tarsius wallacei
GGGGAGGGTGATGGGATTAATGGTGATAAATATCTGTCTGGGGATGGGGAGACACCTCTTATCATCAAGGGTGCCTGAATGAAGCATTTTTGTATGCCTAACCCCTAACTGTACCCCATAATACCATAATAAAAAAAATTAAAAAAATAAAAAAGAAGGATAGTTTGCTCACCTGTCAGCTAGAGATAATAATAACCTCCCTGTCTATAGTGGAAAGTTTGCAATGAAGATCAAATGAAATAAATGATGACACAGCATCTTTCAAGCGGAGGTGCCACGCACGTGTAAAGTGTGACAATATATGTGAGGTCGAGAATCTCTGCAAACCCATGTACAGTCCCAGAGAATATTACACAGTGAGTGGAAATAAAACATATAATGGATTCAGAATTATCTACTGTAAAGAATGTCATAGGTATTTAAACCATCTGTCACTTAGAAGGGAAATAAGGAAAAAAATAAAAATATTAGTACTCAGTTTTCACCTAAAGGTAGGGTGAAAAATGTAAAGCCATAAGATGTCAGCTTGGCATGAATTTATATGCCTGAATTCACACCCCATCTGCCAACAGTGTCACTGGCATAGAGTGGGCTTAAAAGAAGATGGATTACCACCTGCACCCCCCCCGTACAATTTCACTTTATTATTTCCCATTTACCATGCCCACCAGGTTTTCCTCACAGTCTGTTAACCAAACACACAACCCAGATCTGTCCTCATGCTGGAAATTTTAGTATCACACGGTTTGTTTGTTTGTTTGTTTGTATGTTTGTTTGTTTGTTTTTTAAAGAAGTCCTCCTTCTTTGGGCAATTTTATTTCAAAATTTCAGTTAGAAACAAAATTTCTGAATGTTGAAAGCATTTTCTGTTCTGTTCATAAGCATGATGACAATATTAATTCCCAAAAGTTTGCTGTAGGAAAACATTAAGGTCTAAACTCAAACTTTATTACTTTATTGGAGCACACCAGCTCCTACTTGTCATACATGGTATTTGTTTCTATTAGATTGGGCTATGGATGCATGCAGGTATCTGATTTATCTCTTTGTGGGAGACAATTGAAAAGTAGCTGCTATACCTAAAAAACAAATTTTGATTTTTTGATAAAAAAATTTGATCCAAAAAAATTTTAACCATAAGAATTCTATACACTCATAAGAGTTTTGATACCTAATATTTATAATTATGGAAGCACATTGATTTCATCCTAATAAGATCACTCAGTTACGCAGGCAAGTGTCTTCTTGTCCCAGGAATCTGTTGACTTGCTTGAACTTTGGCTAACATTTATTACTGTTACTTTTCTCAACTAGTGAGAACTCTTCTAAATTTCCTGCATGTTGCAGTGATAGAACTTAAACTTATTGACCACTTGCCACTTAGAGTATACAGTGTGTAAGCCAATGTGGATTAAGTGACAATGATCCTAGTTTCAGAAGTCCTGGGCTTGCAATCAGTCCTGGCCATTTTCTGGCATTGTCACCTTGAAACAGTTTCTTCATGTGTAATGTGGTAACATTTATTTCTCTTGTAGCTCAACGGGCAAAAATCAAATAGAACAATACATTTGCAAGTTACTTTTTTTTTTTTTTGAGTTGTGGTCTCACTCTGTCACCTAGGCTGGCGTGCAGGGGCAGGATCATGGCTCACTGCAGCCTCAACCTTCTGGGCTCAGGTGATCCTTTCACCTCCACCTCCTCGATAGCTAGGACTACAAACATGTGCCACCAAGCCCAGTTAATGTTTTAATTTTTGTAGAGACAGGATCTTACTATGTTGCCAGGCTGGTCTCAAACTCCTGGACTCAGGCAGTCCTCCCACCTCAGCCTCCCAATGTACTGGAACTGCAAGTGTGAGCCACTGTACCAACTGTCAATTATTATTACAATGATAAAGTCAGTGTTGTCCTTCCTGGTTTTGACCTTGGCAATGTGTGACACTGATTACTAAAAATGTAAAGCAGAAAGGAGGCCCTCTCTCACTCAGACAGGACTCTGTCCATTTAAATTCAGCTGTCTTTGTGATTTTTTGTGAAATTCAAAGTCTTTTTTAGCTAAAACAATACACTGTTGGATTTGGGAGCCTGTTGTAGCATTAGAAACACCTGTGACTGGCAAAAAGCCCCAAAATAATACCTTCAAACTAGGAGCTAGCCCTGGGAATCTTTGAGTGGTGGCCCAAAGGCTAGATGGAGTGAAACATCTGTAAACCAAAAGGAAGTACAGATGAGGATTAACAAACTCATCAGAGCAGAGCAGTAGGGAGTCCACACAGTTAGCTTGGCTGTGTTCTATAGCCACAGACAGTAAATAAGTGTGTGCTTCTCTTTGTGATGATGACAGAGTAGATGAGTCTGGAGAGAGTGTGTGGAATTTCCTAGTGGGAATGTGCCGGTAGAGGCTGTGTGAGTCAGGTCATATTTGTATATGGAGCAACACAGAGAATGACAGAATGCCCAAAGACAGAGTGAAAGAAAAGGCCAGGATAGGCTCAAATTTAATTCCCCTCAAAGATTTTGGCATTTATTTTAAGAAAACTCCTACATGGGTTCTTATGACCACACATTAACACCCAAAAGTGTTTCTGCACCTCTATCTTTGTGTCTTCACCTCTTTCTACAAATACATACAGTATATGTCAGTTAAAACTGTCATGAATTTCCCTTTCAAATGACTCTATCAGATGGGGAAAACATGCCATTGTACTGAATCCTCTTAATGAGCTGGATATGTGCCTCACCTCTGTGTTCAAGAAAGGGATTCATTGATGAACGATTCCCCACAATTAACTTCATTCATTATTTCTCAGAAGAAAGAAACAAAGGATAAATATGAGTGCAATACCCATAAAATCTTCACTATGTCCTTATTGTTTAAATGATTATTGTTTAATGTGTTTAAGTGATTAAGTTAATATGAACTACTAATGCATCCATTCATTCAATGAGTCAACCAATAATGATAGAGTGCCTACTAAATAAAAATGAGAATGCAAAAGTCCTTATGATCATTTCTTCAAAAAATCTATAACAGGGAAACAAGACATGCACACAAAGAACTGAGAAAAATAAGATAGTTGTCATAAAAGCAGTTCAAAATTGTGTGAGGATTTAAAGACCATGGTTACCTATGATGGGGAAACAGGAATACGTTTACAAAATGGAATTTGAGTAGAGCCCCCAAAATTGGATAGGATTTGAAATATAACATCGGAAGAGGAAAGACATTCATGATAGAAATAATGTATCCTGTAAACTATGATGGATCAGTATGAAAATGCAGAATTAGGGAGATGATGAGATCTACAGTTTGATTAAAGATCAGTGTGTGGGGACAGGATAGAAGTATATCAATTTGCTGGCTGCAACAGTTATTGGAGAAAGATAGTTCAATGTTTAGCAAAAGTTTCTGTGGAAAGATAATTCAAAATCTTGAACACTACTGATCCTGAGACTTTATTTTGATGATAAAATGAGATGTTGAAGATATGGAGACTCCCGGACGCGATGACTCAAACCTGTAATCCCAGCACTTTGGGAGACTGAGGTGAGAGGACTGCCTGAGCCCAGGGATTCGAGTCCAGCCTGGGCAACTTGGCGAGACCTCATCTCTTCCATAAATCCAAAAATAAGCCTGGTGTGGTAGCGCGTGCCTGCCATTCCAGCTATTTGGAAGGCTGAGGCAGAAGGATCACCTGAGCCCAGCATGTCAAGGCTGCGGTGACAGTAAGCATGCCACTGCACTCCAGCCGAGGCGACAGAGTGAGATTCCAACTAAAAAAAAAAAGATATGGAGACTGTTATGGTATTGATGAGGAAGCTGGATGGAGGTGGGGACTCCAGGTTATGAGTTATTGCATAAAAGGTGTATGAGGGAAAAGGCAGACAAAAATTTTAAGTGGGAAAGAAAATGGAAAAACAAATGTCAGAAGTATTGACACAATTGAGTCATTAGTCCTTGGAAATATTTTGAATGTAAGGTGTGAGATAGAGAGTTTAAAAAGATTTTGAAATTTCAATCTGGGTAGCAGACAGACTAGAGATGCGACTGTTATAAAAAAGCAAAGTCTAGAAGATGTAGTTTCCCAGTAAGGGAGATGAATATGGTTTGATTTAAGGCTGGGCCTAGAAGTTCGGGACAAGGCTAAAGATAAGGATTTACAAGTATTTTCTAGGAAATAAAAACAGGTTGTTGTAGGATTAAACCTTTTATGTGGAGAGGAAGATGAAGATGCGTAGATATTAAAGGACCCCTAATAAATCAAACTGGTGACCGCTGAACATCTCTTCAGCAGAGTTTCTAAAATTAACCTATTTTTTAAAAATAGAGATCTGTTAAAGACACAGATCTTGTATCTCGGAGCAAAACATCTGCTTGAGTTGCCCCTTTGACTTCAATGTTGAATATTTGGTGTGCTTTGAATTTAGATGTACTCTTGGATAGTGCTTGTTCAATTCTATGTGTGATTTATTATAAAATTTTCCATGTGTGTCTACTCAAAAGCCCGAATGTGTTACAGAAATACCAACAACTTCCCTTCTCTTTCAGTTTTTTAATATTATTTATTTAAACAGCCACGGGATATAGTAACTTAGGCTTTCTCTCCAGGAAGTAAATAAATAAATGTTTCCCAGGGACTATAGATGATCTTCTTTTACCTAACAAGGCACACCTGTTACAGAAAGAGGTTTAAATTTAATTTGCCTCCCAAAGAAAAGCTGTCTTGGTGTATCTAGACAAGATTTGACCTGCAGATATTCCTTTATGGCTGTGTAATGAAAGATTAAAATTAATGATGATGATATCAATTTGGGAACAGAAGTTGATTTTTCTTTGGGATAAGGAGAGGTACTCTTTCTGTAGTATATGCTTAGAAACTAGCCCAGGCTGATTGCACTTTTTCTATTACTTAAGCACAACAAGAATTTTGCGAGAAAGTAAGGATTGTACACACATTTTCTGTCTAAGGTCCAATCTTCTCAGAGCATAGCCTCTAGAATTGTATTTTTTCCATTCTAGCCATAGAAAAGTAAGCCTGTGTGTATGACGTCAGTCAGCTTTTTTCCCTTCCTGCAAATGCCACTTAGAAGAGTCTCCTTAAGTTTCCCTAGAGTTTTAGCTATCCAAATCTACAAAGCCAAAGCGCTTGTCCTTTTTTTGTATGCTCTTTTTAATTAAAATGAAAGTGAGATGTTTAAGAAGTACGAAAAAGTGCATATGAATAAACAGGAAAGCTGAGTCAACGAACTAATTATACCTTGACACTTGCATTCTGCTACAGTAAAGCAGAGCTTAGAGCCTTTTCTAATTGCCTTATGCTCCCTGTTTTAAGAGAAGAGAAAACCTCCTCCATTACTTCATTTATCTACTTTTGGTTGATGACTCCCAAGTCATACCTCCAAGCCCCAACATCTGTTCCCTGAGCCCCAGGTTCATATCAATAGATTCCTATAGGACATTCCTACCCAAATTCCACATATATAATGTTAAATGCAATTTCATCTCTCCTCAGAATTATCACTGCCTCAAATTCCCTAATCTTCCAGCCTGCCTAACTTCCATCCTGGGACTTTTTTTTTTTTAAACTCAGTAGTAGTCATAAATTCTATTGTGTTACTTAAGCCTTTCCCTTGACTTTTACTTATGCAACATTATATACATTATTTGATAAATAGCTGAAAGCCCCTCTCTTCCAGTCAAGTCTAGCCTTTTGTTTTCTTTCTTTATTTTTATTTTTATTTTTTTTGAGTCAGAGTTTCACTCTGTTGTTTAGGCTGGCGAGCAGTGGCATACTCGCGGACACCATAGCCTTGACCTGCTGGACTCAGGCGATCCTTCTGCCTTGGCCTTCCAAGTAGCTGGAACTGCAGGCATGCACCACCACATCCAGCTAATTTTTTGATTTATTGTAAAGAGAAGGTCTTGCCAAGTTGCCTGGACAGGTCTCGAACCTGTGGGCCTCACCTCGGCCTCCCAAATAACTAGGATTATCGGCGTGAGCCACTGCGCCCGGCCCTGTTTTCTTTCTTGAATGCCATATTTATACTCATTCTGTCTCCATGGCTTAGATATATATATATATATATATGGTGTATGTGCTGCCCCCCATGTCTGGCACCTATGTTTATGTCACTACAAAGTTATGTCTCCTTACTTTCTTCTGTTCTTAACTCTTCTATGACGTTCTACCATACAATCAAGTCCACAGAAACCTTTTATACCTCTGATTTTTTAAGGCTAATTTAGCCTGAGCCTGACAACCTTTTTTTTTTTTTTCCCTCTTTATTTATTTATATCAAATTAGAAGATATTTATCAAGTAACTTTTCTGTCTATGGTTCCAGATTCATTGCTGTTGGGTTTCAAACTGAGTAAGTCAGAGGAGGTCCTCAAGCTACTTATAGTATAGTACAAGGCACACTTCCAGCACAAACTGACTTTAAATCAAATTCAATGTCAAAAAGACTTGTAAGCCGGGCTCGGTGGCTCAGCCTGTAATCCCGTGCCTTGGGAGGCTGAGGTGAGTGGATTGCCTGAGCCCACGGGTTTGAGATCCGCCTGGGCAAGTTGGCGAGACCTCATCTCTACAATAAAGTAAAATTTAAAAAAACTAGCCAGGCATGGTAGCGCGTGCCTATAATTCCAGCTACTTGGAAGGCTGAGGCGGAAGAATCGCCAGACCCAGCAGGTCAAGGCTGCGGTGGCCAGGAGCAGCCACTGCACTCCAGTCTGGGAGACAGAGTGAGACACCAACTCAAAAAAACAAAAAACAAACAAACAAACAAAAGAAACCAAAAAGACTTGTAAATTTGACACTCCAATTGTAGTAGAAATAGGGAGACACATTAGATTTCTCATTCTTGTGTATTTCTCAGCACAGTCAACATACAATGAGATATACCATAGATGTGTAATCCTTACCAGACACATTAGTGCAGCCCTGCTAACATCAATCATGTGCTGAGTAAATGCCATAAACTACATGATTTGCATAAAGTCTGTGTGATCTTCACGGCCTTGCAAGGCGGGCATTATTAATCCCATTTCACAGATGAAGAATATGACTCTCAAACGAGATATGTAACTTTTTTTTTTTTAGTTGGAGTCTCTCATTCTGTTGTCCGGGATGAAGTGCAATGGCATGCTCATGGCCACTGCAGCCTCGACCTGCTGGTCTCAGGCGATTCTTCCACCTCAGCCTTCCGAGTAGCTGGAACTACAGGAACACACCACCACACCCAGCTAATTTTTTTTTTAATTGTAAAGATGAGGTCTCGCCAAGTTGCCCAGGCTGGTCTTGCACCCCTGGGCTCAGACAATTCTCTCACCTCAGCCTGTCAAAGTGCTAGGATTATAGATGTGAGCCACTGCACCTGGCTGGAGATATGTAACTTATGGTGCCTACACTGAGACAATCGGTGAGGGGCAGAGCCTGGATTTGTAGTCAGATATAATTAAAAAGGCTGTGCACTATTCCTTAGTCCTTACTGCCCAATGACTGGGGAATGAATACTTGTGATATCACTTCAGGTCATTCACAGATAACACTCTTGAGAGGAACATAGTGTTTATGTATATATAGTGCTAGGAATAAAGATATTATTGAGAAGTCTTTAAATAATCCACCTCCAAAATATTTGAGGTTGACTGGTTTTATACTTGTTCTCTGCATCTTTTGCTGAAGGTGCTTCAATTCAACCTTTGCCTTATCAACTGCATACATGGTCTACTTATAGTGTATGAACAAAAACCAGCCATTCAACTTGAAGAAGGGTAACAGGCTAGCTTCAAGTCTACAGGAAACTTGGCTCTTAATCAATGTCCATTCCAACCCTTGTTCAGACACAGGACCATTAAGAAGTATATCTTCCTGCACATGGCTGCACAAAGACTTTGCCTGCAATGACCCATTAGTGCTAATAGGTCTTATTTTTTTTTTAAATGACTCCAAAGATGAAAAAGAGAAGCTGCATCTTTGATGAAGTGGTAATGGTACAACAAGGCTTAAGACCACTTAAGGGTTTCCTTTGTTCTCTTTATATGGCGACCTACCATGGGACTTTAGACCACTATATGAAGACTTTTTTAAAAACAGTACTAAGTGGTGGTGCTAAGTGCAGCTTCTGTAATGAAAATGAGAATGAGTCCCCTAATTATAAATCCAAACTCATCTACCTTGATATGTTTGAATCTTGTATCCTACACTGCTTGAATTGATATTTTCTGCTCCTTAGTAACACAGGGGAAAAATTACTGCTTCTCTTCAATAAGCTTTAAAATGTTGTTGGGCAAATAAGTCTGCTAATAGGAAAATATAGGAATTGTGGTAGGAAGCGGGGAGAGGAAGTAAGTGCATTTTAGAATAAGCTTTCTCCCCATATGTTGCCTTACTATTCTTTTTTCTTTCTTTATTCTTTCCTACTATGACCTCAATTCATCAGGTAGCTGACAATATTTAATGAATGCCCACTGTGTTTAAAGCCCAGTACTAGGCACTATGGGAAAATCTAAAACAAATAAAGACACAGTCTCTCTCCTCCAGGAGATTGCAATCAGACAGAGGAAGATGGATTATTAAATATATAGCATTACATACATAATTTTCATTACTAAGTTCTACATCTGAAAAGCTTGAAACCGTGCCAAGAATTCTTCATTCAATTCCCCACTGTTCTCTAATACTGCATTCATTAGGCTTGAAGGAGAGCTGAAAATTTTCTAACAAATTTAGTTCAACAAATGAAAGTAGGTAGCATTTCCTTGCATTGCTGTTTGATATGTAAAAGTATAAATCTCAGCCCTCAATCTCTGATGTACAAGAAAGGTAGCTTTTCTATTTTTCTATAACTCACCTTGGTTTCTATTTTGAGCTTTGATTCTTGGAGCTAGTAAAAATACAATATCACGCAATTTAATTCCCTTATTTTTCTGGAGTTATGTCTAAATTATTGGTTGGGGGAGGAAGTTGCATTGTACTAGTTTTGAGGGGAGGTAGAGAGGTATATGAAAGCTGGTTTTAAATATTATATAGTCACAACTCAGGCACCCCCTGAATTGCCACCCAGCCTCTTCATTATTGTGTTCATGACCTGTTCAGATCAGATGTTTTCTGTTATTTTTGTGTCATTCTCGAAATTGTTCTATAGTACTATACTACAGTGGAGTATGGAAGGTTCTGAGAGGCTGTCTAAGCACCCAGCTTGTCAATATCTACCATGCTGCCATTTCTTCTCAAGGATCTCACTGCTGTCTCTTGGTTCTCCTGAAGAAAGGCACACAGGGCTCAGTCCTTAAGTTAGAAATTGTGCCCTTTTTTTGGCATTCATCAATGACTGTGCTTGGCCAACTAGGCTCTTCCAACTTTATCTCCTGCTTGCTTGAGTGAGGAGCAGGATAGCTTTACTCTTCTCCTGTAAATGCCTATGTATGCAGTCTATTTCATTCCTAGAAGAGTCTAGGCCTTTAAGACGCAAATACAGAGAGCTAATTTTATATCTTTGATTTCTGATGTCTATTCTTTCTCTGAGGCAACTAAAACACAATGGCTTGATATTAATTGAGAGTAAAAACAAAGAAGAGAAAGGAAATGTACAGGAAAAAGATTAAAAAACCCCACAAAAATAGTATCCCATCTCAGACCAAAAGCATGCTATCTTTTAATATTAAGAATGATGAGCCAGGCTCGGTGGCTCAGCCTGTAATCCCGCGCTTTGGGAGGCTGAGGTGAGTGGATTCCCTGAGCCCGCGGGTTCGAGACCCGCCTTGGCAACTTGGCGAGACCTCATCTCTACAATAAATCAAAAAATTAGCCGGGCATGGTAGCGCGCGCCTGTCCTTCCGGCTACTTGGAAGGCTGAGGCGGGAGGATCGCCGGAGCCCAGCAGGTCGAGGCTGCAGTGGCTGGGAGCGGCCACTGCACTCGTCTGGGTGACAGAGTGAGACTACAACTCAAAAAAAAAAAAAATGATGGCTAGTAGTTAACAGATGTTTATTTTATTTAAGGGTCCGGAAAGTAAAAACATCCAGTACTTTCAGTACAAATTGTATAGGCTCAATGGCATCCTAGTACAATACTTAAAACTTTAGGTGGCAGGTCAAGGGACCTAAGTTCTTAATTTTTAAAGCTAAATGATTTTGAACAAGCTATATGATCTCTCTGTTTTAATTCTTTTACCATAAAAAAAAAATCAGGAGTATTAGATCTGTGGTTTGATTTTACCCTACTTACAAGCTAATATGTTAGCTTATTACTATTTCATGGATGCCTGCAGAAGATGTGAGATTTCTGGGTCAGAGACCAAGGACTTTGTTACTCATGGTTCAACAAATATCATGTGTGTCAGTTCCTTCTGCTGCCAAGTCCCATGAAGACAGCACAGAGGGGAGCAGATGAACATTAGGAGTGCAGGGGGTTTGTGTTACACTGGGGAAAATATGTCAAATAACATAAAGTTGGATAGACTGGTTAAGCTGAGAAAGAAAATTTAAATGAAAATGAAAAGTTGGAGAAGTAGCTAGAAAGAGTATGTTATTAAAACCTATAGGCAGAAGCAGTTTATTATGGAATTTTGAGGTCACCCTCCTTATGACCTGCATTGATTAAGTCTTTTCTAGAGTCAGTTAATTACATTTACTGAATGCCATCCCAATATAGTGAATAATCTACAATAGGAAAAGAAACAGAATCAAACATGAGTTGCAATCTCTTTTTTAAGGTAGTGGCCTATAAAGTTAAAAAATCCCAAACCTAAAGACAAGAAGATGACAAAGCTGAGCAAAATGTTCCATTAGAAATTGCATAAAATCAGAAAAATAAATTGATAACTTGTTAACAGATCCCAGGGCAGCATAAAGAATTGAAAGTGGTGTCATTTTACCTTTAAAAAGGAACACCTAAAGAAGGATGTAATATTCAGTCATATGCTGACTATTATGGGAGTGAGTTGGTGAACAGGAGAGTTACAAGCAAGGATAATGAGCTTCAGCAAAGTATAGAAGGTGACTTTAGACACTGGAGAAA
This sequence comes from Tarsius wallacei, assembly GCA_963574415.1. Taxonomy (NCBI): domain Eukaryota; kingdom Metazoa; phylum Chordata; class Mammalia; order Primates; family Tarsiidae; genus Tarsius; species Tarsius wallacei. Next base: position 11,020 of record CAUYQG010140427.1, read on the forward strand.
ACTTATTGAACTTCTGATTAGCTGAAGGACTCAGAATCTTCTAAGGAGAGGAGGATAGTAATAGTAATGCCAATTGACTGAAAGTCTATTACGTATATTTACAACGACTAGTGCTTCCTGTATTTCATCTCATTTAATCCTCACAGCAACCCTACAATTAGGTTTTATTGTTCCTGTTTTAGAAATGAGGATATTAATGACCAGAGAAACTAAAAAAAAAAAAAAAAAGTTCAGGGCCATCAACTTGGTAAGTAACAGGGTCCAGATTTCAGTGCAGGGGTGTGCATCTCTATGTCCCGTGTTCTTTCCACTCTGCCATACCATATGGAGTTACTTTAGTTGTCTGTGAAATAGCTTCTAGAAATTTATTCTAATGATAATACATTATTCAAACACTTCTATTGTTTTGCACTCTAAAAAATAGCTTGTCATAAATTTACTTATTTATTAATTTAATGAAAAATAAACCTCACTATTTTTTCTCCATTTTACTGTGTACTTAATGTCAATGACATGTTACTTTTGTGACAAAGACTTTGATCTTTCCACAGGTGACTTATATATAGGTGGGGTAGCTAAAGAAACATACAAATCATTGCCAAAACTTGTCCACGCCAAGGAGGGCTTTCAAGGCTGCCTGGCATCGGTTGATTTAAATGGACGGCTTCCAGACCTCATCTCAGATGCTCTTTTCTGCAATGGACAGATTGAGAGAGGATGTGAAGGTACTAGATTTTTGTTATTACATTCCAAATAATTTTAGTTCCACCTAAAAATGAGAACACATCTTACTGGCCAGAAAAATTCTGGTAACTGGTCAAATTCTCACTTATAGCTTAGAGATCCTTATTCATTCATTTCTCTACATCACATGAATCCTAAATTCTCTGGACTGTCTGCAATGCCTAATGTAAAATGGAAGCTGTGTCTTTGGGTCTTGTTATTTTGCATTCTATAGTTCACCTAATTAGTTTGTTAATCAGTTCTGCAATGCTTGCTTTATAACATTAAATAAATATCCCATTTTAGATTCTAAAATTATACCTACTCCAGCAAATATTAATCAACCTGAGCCCATCTTTCATAAATCTACATTCAATAGGATATAACAGGAGAATAAATTTTAATGCCCTATTCTCAAAGCACTATTTGATTTGTGTGTGCCTGGTAGAAAGAATGTATCCTATATAATATCAGTTTGTTTTAGCAAAAATAGATTTCTTATATTATTCAAGGCTAATAATCCTTACATCAGAAATGCTGTAAAGTATCTTCTGTTATTTTGTAGTCTCTATCAGACCTAGATCTGTAGGAATACTTTTTGATTTCTACTTTCATTTTAGATAATTTTCACTTCAACACCTCAGATTATTTGAGCCAATTCTTCTTCCATAAATGTAATTTAATCACATTATCATGAATTTCGTGGCTGCTTCTTTAATATTGAACAGTTTGGGCTATTTTGAAAATTTTAGATTCATAAGGAATTTTCATATGAGAGAAATAGAAGAAAGAATGTGAATTTTTATCCCCAGGAGATTATGAATCATTTCTTCTCAGCCAAAATAATGCCATTATATTTAGCAATTACCTAAGTACATGGCAATTTTTTATTTGAAAATACTTTTTCCCCCTTCTGTTCAGCATGTGTTTCCATGAAAAGTTAGGTGAAATTCAAACTGTGTTTTAATAATACCAGAGGATAAGGTTATTAATGGAAGACTTTGTTGAATTCATTTTTTAATGTTGTCACCATATGTATTTTCTTTATTTCAAATTTTGGCATAACACTTTTGAAAATGAAGGCAAACAATGTGTTTTCTCTTTTACCAATTCAGTCAAGGAAATAAAATTGTTAAGTAAATCAATTCCTGTTGGTAGACAATTAGAATATGGGAAATAACTTTTGTTCTTGGAGGTAATCTAATTAGTGAGATATGTGTTTTTTTTTTTTAAGAAAGAGGTACTACAAACTCTTCTGAAAAAAAAATTTTTTTAAAGCAGGATTTATTGAGAGGACTGAAAAGCTTCCAGAGTGGGAGGGGACCCCAGGAGGATGTCCCCCCCACACTTTTTTTTAATAGGCCTTCCGACAAGTTGCTTGGTAAGTGACTACTTACCTACAAGAAATGGTGAGAGCAGACAGAAACATCCATAGGTAAATGCCCATGAGATAGAAAACAAGACACAAACACATGGGACCCCCACTACTGGCATATGATATGAGTGATGTGAATAAGTGCATAGAAGTCAGTGGGAACAAGATATAGTAACAAAGGACATTTGCAGTAATGATATTTGGTGCTGTTTTTCTAGTAAATAATTTTGTTAAGATGATTACTTACATATCTTCTTGGGCAGCCTTAAACTACTATTTGAGCATTTGAACTCATTCAGTTGATCATGGCATCGGTTCTTTCCTTACCTTATCTAAAATGTGTTCAACATCTGAACTTTAATAATTTTCACCCTTTTTACTTCCATTTCCTCACTCTTAGAATATTTTTTCCCTGACACTTCTATTGTTCTTTAATTCCAACATTAAGATTAACAACTTTGAATTTATGATTATTTATATCCTGTAGAGTTTCTAGAAATAATCTTAGATGTATCTGTCATAGCTATAATTAATGAGAGTTATACACTTGTAGGATTAAATGGACTCAATTGTAGATACCTAATACATTATCTTTCTGAAGACTGTTGTGTCCTGGAATTTAAGTCCAAATCATATTAGAATCACTTATTTTCCATATTCATAGGAATACTTAGTGAAAGTTTGACATAACCAAATAATATCTTGTCAAGATTTTTCATTGTTTCTACCCACTAAGACTCACAAATCTTTGGACCTCTTGCATGCAAAAAAAGCTTTCGATTATCCCTCAATAATAATTTACTACCTTTTATTTCTAACCTATTCCAGTGGACAATAGTTGATTTTATTTATAAAATACATCTCAGCTAGGGGAGAAATTTTACCTTATCAAAATCTCCTTAAATTACTGTTTCTCAAATGTCAGCCTATATCATAATCACCTGCAGACTCATCAAACCTCAAATTATTAGAGTGTAGTCGCCAGGGTCTCTGATTCAATAGGTCGGGATGGAGCCCTAGAATTAACATTTCTAACAAGCTCCCAAATGATGCTGATGCTGTTAGTCTGGGGACCACACTTTGACAATTACTGAGTCAGATGGCACTTTCCTGTTTATATATCAGAAAATAGATACTGGTAATCAACCAATATGTAGGCTCACTAAAGTCAACATAACTTCTCTGTAAAAGTCAATGAAATTTTCACAGACACTTTTTTTGTAGACCCATAGCACTTAACCTTAGATTTCTTTATAACTATAGAAATATTTTTCTATTTAATTTTAAGTTATTGATTTAACACTAGTGACAATAAGATTAAACACTGGTGGCATGCACTGTCTTATTTAATCTACAAAACTCTATAAATTAGATATTACTGCATTTTTAAACAATAAGCATATTGAGTCTCAGAGATGTAAAGTGACATTCCTAAGGTCACACACCTAATAAGTGGATGAAATAAACTTTGAACCCAAGTTAACCCTACTTGAAAGCCCAGGCATCTAACCGCCTTCCTCTATTGTTTCTTTGGCTTCTAGAAATTGTAATTTTACTTTCATGTTCCTTTCCTTTTTAGACATATCTTTATTTTTAATCATTTACTACAAGTGTCCTTGTGGCTTGTTCCCAATTTTATTCAGTAATAGAATAAAACCAACATTTTATAACTAAAGGGAAATATAAATTCAGGGCTCAGCTTGTCCAATGCCTGTCAATGTTTAAATATTGTTCTAGAAGGTGAGTACTTGGAAAAATGTGTCTTGTCAGGCATTGGCATGCATTCTCTTGTAGTACCCAAATATAAAAAGACTGTTGTGGTAATGAAAATAAAAATAAAAATAAAGCATGTCTTTGTGCTTACATAGAGATTTGGCGGTTACTCTGATTTGCTGCTCTACAGGATGGACTTTTTTTTCCCCCTAAGATTGCAGTTTTACTATTTTTAGGGTTTAGCATTGTTTAGCTTTTGCATTTCTGATAATTTTTGAAAAAAAAAAAACCAAAACAGTCTGCGTCTTCATCAACTCTTGCTTCTGATCTTTTCTTCTGCTGTGCAGGTCAGAGAGCAAAGAGCCATTCAATAAAATGGCATCTGACCACTCCCTGTTCCTTTGTTTCTCTTGGGAAAGAATATACTAAGGAATACTGCCTTGAGAGGTTTTATTTTTAAAAATACACTGATAATTCTCAGTTTCTAATACCAAGAGTAGATTACTTATGTCTTACAGGTTGGAACAAAAGTATAAACTGAGCAATTTAGTGGTTCTTAGTTCTCTGTTACAAAAGTTGAAAAAAAAATACCCTTATGTCTCTTCAGGTTTCCTGGACCTGGGAGATTATTATTATTGCTACTACTTATAAAAATTGCCCTTATTGTTTTTGTTATTATTATACCTATTATTATTTAATTAAGATTTACAACATTATGGTTTCTGAATCTGTGGGTTCATATAGGTTAGGCGAAATTCAATAATTTTCAGCGAAGAATACCTTTATTGATAAAGTTGTAATAGAAATGTGGTTGTAAGGTACATGTTTAAAAGTCATTTTACAAAAACATCAATTTATACAAAAGTTAATTACAGACAATTCTGATTTATTCACTAAAGCAGGTACCACAAAGGCTCTTACTTTTGTATGAGTAGCATCTAATTAGCTGGTGTCTCTTTTCATAAAACGTATAACATTGTTTACTAGAAAATACCCTCCATTTCTGCTCTAAAGCTATTTAAGTGGACTGCATTCCCTTTTCACTCTTCTCTAAGATAGTTCTTCTAAGTGAGGTTTTACTGAAATAGTCATTTATAGGACAGTTTATAAGACTTGAAGACAATTACGAATCTAGAGAAAATATAGACGTAATTCCGACATTCTTAAAGGGCATATGACCAACCTGGCAAGTTCAAGGATAAGCACTCCATATCGAAATCTGATAAAGAATTTTTCTTTTGGGGGGATTATATTGCAGCTTGCTTCTTCCATTCTTACTACATCACTTCATATGATGTATAGTATCATTTACGCGGTATATAGCTTGGTGTCACTCTAAAGTCCAGCTGTTGGCAGCGAATGGCAGACATTACAGTTTTCAGCCATAATTGCAGCAACAAGATAAAAGATCTAGAGGGAAAAACATAGAAAGAGATAATTGGTCTGCTAATGATCATAGTCTACACTGTATCTGCACATGACAAATGGTGCTGCATGTTCCAAATAAGTAACACAGTCACTTTGGTAATGCATTCATAGCTATTCAAGAGAGGACGAATACAAAGGCCCTTTTAATTTTCCTTCATTACATGTCATCGGCTCAATTAACCATTATATATATACATATGTAAAGTTAAATTCTAATGAATTACTGCTTTCTCATTTTTGGCTTCTCTTAAGATTTATGGCTGTTAGTATTAATTTGTTTGCTCTACATAGCATTTTTTCTCCCCCTTTATAGCAGCATGCTTTTTGAATCTGAACGTTTTTCTGTGTTTGCCCCATTTCAGTATTGCTTACTAACATTTAATATATTTTGCTTTTTTTTTTATTTTGCTGACAAAGTTGCATTGATGAAAGCTGACTTGCAAGGTAGATAGCCCTGTGTGTATAAAACAAGACTGAAACCCCATAATACACAGTGGAAACCCTAAAATAACGTATTTTACATTTTTGTGCTGTTATTTGGGTTCAGATTTCATTTTTTTCTTTCTTGAACATTGTGCAAGAAGCCTAATTTTGTAGCATAGTTTGGATAAAGGCTTTCAGTCTTGAATATGTTTGTATAGTGATTGCCTTTAGTGCTTTGATCATGCTTTTTTTAGTTCTTTGTTTTTCAGTGTTCTACTTATGATAGACTAGCATTTTTTTTAACTTGTATGTTAAATGAGGGCATGTCATTTATACAGAGTTTTTCATTTTCTGTTTAATTGCATGAAGTTGTTAAAGCATGTGAATTGATACTTGCCAACATACCTATCCAAACATTCAGCAATCATGACCTTATTCATAGTCTGTGCAGGAAATCTTTTGAAACCTCTAGGGCATTTTTGCATAACTCTTTTCAGTTATTTTACCAATCTTATCTCAATTTCATGAAGTTATCTCCATCTCTCATGACGTCTCTATTCATTGGTCAGAAGTTAAGGAGATCCATTCATTTCCTAAAATCCAAATGGTAACAAAGAATTATTGATGATGGAATGAAATTATCTGCTACCACAATCATACTAGAAGCTATGTGCTGCTTTTACTACTTGTTGGTTTAGTTTATGATTATGATGTATTTTAACCTGTACTTGAAACTTAAGAAAATCTTCCTATTACAGCTTCTCAGTTCCTAATTCAGGTGTGTGAACTGGAACTTTCAAAACTGGTTTGGACATGTCATTTGAGGTGTTGGCAACTACTATATGTGATCTAGCTCATGTATAAAACACGTTTGGATTTTTCTAAAGAACCCAAGTTTCTTTTGGATTGTTTTGCAGGGCCCAGCACAACGTGCCAAGAAGATTCATGTTCCAATCAAGGCGTGTGCTTGCAGCAATGGGATGGCTTCAGCTGTGACTGTAGTATGACTTCCTTCAGTGGGCCACTCTGCAATGACCGTAAGTTCCTGTCATATGGACCGATACTTGTCATTGCTTCCAGTTAGTTGCTGTTTGATATCGAGGTCTAAAATTCAGACTTATAGCATCTCTGGGTCAACTGAACTGTCATAACCAAGAGAAGTAGTTGTTTCTACAGAAAGGACTTTTTGAAATACGAAATTGTTAAACAAGGATGCTGGTAGCTAAGTCCTATGTTGATTCTTTGGTTTTCAAATATTTATTATATTTTTTTATTATTAATGGTCACCTTGTTCGAAAGAACTTTCTTGCTTTCCTATATATGACAATTATCTCCTAGCTTTTGAAATAATCTTTATATTTTTATAGTAAGTAATATTTAATTTCATAAGATTGTGTCTTGAGGGCTGTAATTTTAGTGAATAGTTACAGCTCATTTTTCTCTCTCTCCACATCTCTTTAAGCCCACTGCTGTCTTTTACTATAAAATATGCTTAAACTTTGGCCTTCAGGTATTTGCTCTTGTGTTTTAGTCAGTTGTGGTTTTTTACCCCTTTAGTCTTACAATATAAGCATGGCAATAAAGCACAACATTCACATTATAGCACGGCATATTTGCTAGTACCTAATTTAATGTCATAGCAGTGAGGATTTGAAGATGAAATTAATTGGCCTGTAGGATTAAGTTCTGTGTCTTAATGTTCAAATAGATCCACATTTAGCGTACTCCATCAAAATGATAAAAGCATTTCCTATAAAACATCGCATTCTGCTATATTGAGAGAATGTTCCTGACAGAGCCTCCTGGTTCTAAGCTAGAGTACAAGCTTGATGTGGTCAGTGCTACATTATTTAAGCTAGAACTCCAGAATGATGGGATAGAGGATGCAGGAATTGAAGGTTTAGACTTCCCACAAGAGGCTGGATTTAAAGACTAGAGTTTGTTCATTTTGACCTTTGTCCACTTGTGACTCTATTCGTGTCAAAAGATATGTGTATCACAATGTCAACAATGGGGTCAAACTAAATTATTCCATTGAACTGAGTTTTAGCAGCATAGCAATTTAGTTCAATTCACAAGCTGTCTTCAGGTTTCCTGTCCAAAATGTTAACTATAGGAAAAACAAACAACTAATACTAAGTAAAATTACACTTGGGGGAGACTTTTAATGACCATGCTACCATGAATAAAAAAATATTTGGTCTCCATTCTATAGTGTCACCTCCCATAGATTTACAGTAAGTTTACAGAAATAAACATGTATTCAAATGATCATACATTTGCAAACACTGTATTTCTGCAAATTAAGTCACACAAACAATAACCCCATTTTGGGTTCTATAAGTAACTTTACATAAAGCCCAAAGAAATACTTACATATACATAAAGCAAAGAAAATATGAACACCTTATCTGTGCTTCTAATAAAGATATGCATATATGTCTACAAGGAGGTGACTTCTTGCATTTGCTCCTGTCCCATAGAAAATGACATAAACTTATTTTAAGGGCAAGTAGAAGACTGAAAATTTATTATGATTTTTATCATGGCATTTTTTTTTGTCCTGATTCTGATCCTGACAGATGTATGACTACATGTGGTAGTTGAGAAGGCTTTTTTGGTATGAAAATATTTTTCATTTTGCTAAAGAAGTTTTTCTGCCAAACTTTGCTTAATCTAGTTTCCATGTTTTACAAAACAGTTGCCATTTGGTTGTGGCAGACTGTGTATCCTCATATACCAGTTAAATATAAAGAATATAATTTTCTGTATGTATTTGTTAGACTTTTCCTAAAGGAACATCAAGATTCGACCTCGAATATCAGGTTGTCTTTGAATCATTTTTACAGAAAACTATTTTAATGCTGCTCTTGGGTGATACTAGTGGTGATGACAATGATAAGGCTATTTGTTATTTTCTTGTAAATAGGTAAATGTCATTCAACAAATGTGTCTCCTGATATGCCTCTTGCACAAATCAGCATTAAAATTACTTTGGAGAGCTCTCAGAATACATGCATTTTGATTAAATCATTACCTCTTAGTGGGTTTTCTGGAAATGTGAAATGGTTTCTTGGTTTGTACATTGGAGTTTTGGTGGTGAGGATACGTAGTTACAAATCAATATTTAAAAGCACATCTTATTTTATATCCATTATAATTTGTAGAAGATACAGTAGTAAATTTTTACTTTGAAAACATGCAAATAACATGGCAATAGAAGTATCTTGCGACGTTTTTCTCGCTTTTTAAATTGATCAAAATAAGTCTTGTCTCTACATCACACTGTTTTTTCTGTAAGTTACACAAATAGAATTAGTGTGAGTCCTGGGATTTTTAGCAAACTCCTTTTCTGTATAGAGATTGACTTTATTTTATTTTTTTAAAGCCATTTAGGACATTTCATTTCTTAATGAAATTTTCGTCTCTAGCTTAGCTATTTATTCATAAATTCTATGACTGTAGCCTCCAACTTAATAAGAAACAAAACAGAAAATAGAAATAAAACTTTGTAAGAGGGAAAGGACATACCACCTTACAAATGAGACCCCCCCAAAAATAGAATTTCTAAATGTCATCTCTGTAATAAGTTTCATAGAGTGGGTTAGGATAACTAGAAAATTGTATTTATGTTAGCCTGGAGATATAATTAACAATGGGAAGATGGGAATACTTTATACCTTGTAAATGTAATCTTGGATAAATCATACTAATTAATTGAACTGAAAGAAATCTTTCAAAAAAAGAGTTGCTAGGCAAAATGATGCCAAAGGCTGTTTTTAAAGAAACTGTGAAACCCTTTCTTCCCTGGAAAATTACCATCTAAATTATCTCATTGGCAAAAACAAGTACTGCATGTATGTGTGTGTGTATGTGTGTGTGTGTGTGTATGTTTGTGTGTATACAGTAATATCATATGTTCAACTTTTCAATTTTTCATCCATATCAATACCAAATTTTAGGCCTTCTATATTATTTTTCTGGTTTAATTTCTTGGTTATCTCCCACTTCTTATTTCTCCCTTCTCTAATCCATCTTGTGCCTTTCTATCAGTTGTGTTCTTTCTTCCATTCTCCCTGGTTTAGATGTCATCATTCTCTCTTGATTCTCTTAACCAGAGGCAATATTTTTTCCTCTCTGGCTTCCTGTAGAACTTTGTTTATGCTATTTTATCAGCCATTACCTTCTATCTTACAGTTACTTTTGTTCAGCCTTATCTCCCTCTAGGATTGTATGCTTCTCCAAGGAACAATATTTTTCTCTCTTTTCTTGGCTTATAAGCCCAGTGTTTTGCATAGCATGCTGCATCTAATTGGTGATAATAGTAATTCACTAAATCAATATTCACTAGATGCATGAAACTTGTATAGGGATTTCTAGTGTATCTTCAGTGGTCAACACTACTCTCCAAGTTAATCAGTCTGGAGTTCATGGACCTTGATGGTCAGACCCCAGCCTTCATTTCCATACTTATCTATTGCAGAGCCTTGTCCATATGGCACGTTACTGCCAATTTACTTACTCATAGCTTTCTGAACAACATTACACTTTCCAATTTCCTCACCATTGCTTATGCTAATTTCTCCACCTGGAAAATGCACTCATTCCACCTGGAATGCATTCCTTTCGCTACCTCTGCTTGAAGAAATATAATTTCCTTTTCAACCTCTACTTCAACTGTTTTGTCCCATGGAAACTTCCTTAGTTTCCTGAGTTTGGCATTACAGTTTCCTCGACTGAAATCTTAGGGCAATAATGTGCTGCACTGCAGCATATGTTGTAGCCATTTGTGAACTTTTTCTGGGATGTAATCATTTACTGAGCACTTACTATGTGCCAGGTTTGTGCTAAGAGTTTCCATTCATTATATAAATTTTACATATCATCTATTCATGTTCGCACACCTATTCACTATCATCAAACCAGTGAGCTATACAAGAATCCTTTTCTGCTTACACCCAGTGGTCCAAAATAGAATGTAACTTTATTAACTCATTTAATGTCAGGTTGGAGAAGATGAATATGCCTATGATCACAAAGAAAATAGTGAACATAATAACATTGTCACATTACATTAGTATAGAAATGTTGTGTGCCAAATTACAGCTCAGCTTCAATGATGTCTGTTACCATAAGGGAATAATACATCACAGTGCTGTTACTTTGGTGCTATGGCTTAGAAGGGTGTGGGCACTGTTATTCAAAGATTATTTTTAGAATTCTAAACTCTGCTGGGAGAAAATTTTTCTGATAGGAATCTATTGTGTCTTTTGCATGAAAATCAGAAATTCCACTGAAACAAGGATGAAATGCAAGTGAACTGCGACTTTTTACTATGACATTAAAAAATATCCTCAACTTTGTTTCTCACCTTCCTTTGTTGTTTGTAAGCGAATCCAATATCCAATGTCTGAGCATCAATATCTGAACTGATGGAAGTGAGTCATAACATATATAAAAATAACTAGGATCCAAGTAACAATATTTCTCCCCCATTTGGAGTTGCCAGTAGTATTAAGCTATGAGCTGATTTGCAGCCAGTGTCATTTAAAGCTGAATAAAATTTAGCGATTAGCTATGTCCACAACTAAATCCTCATTGTGAGTATGATGAATCTTATTAACCTTGAATTATTCAAGCATTTCTAAATGGAAGCCCTTAAGCTGTTTAAAGCAATTCATAAACAACATTTACTGATAACACTTAAAAAAACCTATGGGGATACGGGGTTAGACCCATCTCAGGTTAAACCAAACAGGATTAAAATACTGTTCATACTAAGTCAAAAAATAAGACAGAAAAGAAAGTGTAATGTATAATATATAAACATAATATATAATAGAAGTGCTGTCTTCTCCTATTTTGTATAAACTTATCTTCATTCTTCTTATTGGTAATAGACATCATAAAAGTACATGCATAAAGTATACATTGGTCTTTTTATATTGCTATTAGGTAGTTAAATAATAGTTTCAGGCTGTATCTATCTAAGATAAGTTAAGTAGGGAGAAAACCTCCAAAACAAGGAGTAGTGCATTGCTGCATTTGAATTATCCAGAATTAGTCTCTTGCACTGTTCAGCAGCTGGGTTATCCATAACTCTAAATAGCCTTTAACTGTGTGGATGCTGCCACTTTGGCCCCCAGAAATAAAAAAGGAATAAGGCCCAGTTAAAATGTTTCTTTGCTTATAGATTTTCCTGCTAGTATGCTCTAATTGTTCTGGCTTGATTAAAACTCTGGCTGTGTAGACCTTAATTTGGCTCTTATGTTAGCAATCTTCACCGTGGGTCTTATATAAATACGGAGGTGGCCTTCTATGTTGACGTTACTGTGGTAATCATATCCTATCTCATCAGAACCCAGCTAACCAAAGCTGTATCAAGAGAAGATTTTGCCAATCACCTAGGTTAACTATCCTCAAGGGATGACTATGGTTCTAATTATCACCAGGTGCTATTTGACCATAGCCAAATGTCTAAATACTTTTCTTTCTGTGTGAGTGCATTGTGCTCAGGTTTTTCATGTTAATTTCCATCTGTAGCAATAAAGTAGGTGTAGAATCCAGGTTAGGGTGGGGATATTGCCTTAAACTGAGGTGCTGATTTTTGAAACTTGAGGCTTTTAGAGTTACATTTACTTTTAAAATAGATCTTACTTATCTAAAATGATGTACCAAAAGGCTTTGTGCAACAAATGAAGATAAATCATTATCAGAACCCTACATAATACCAAATAAGCACAAACAATACATAACTTAGAAGCTATTAATCAGGAATATATATAAATAAGATAAAATGCTAAATAATTCTCAGCTTGATGGAATCAAATTATCATGAACATTTTTAAAGTATTGGATTAAACATAATTTGCTTAGACTTTATGAATTATTTTATTTTATAAGAATACTATTATGATTGGATTTGAAAGGAAGTGTTGGATCAGGCCTAGGTTGTTTATATACTTGATTGCTGGGAATGTGCCTAGCTACTGCATAGAAGGAACTACAAAAAATTTCCATCAACGTATTTTAAGGCTAATAGCATCATTAGTATGTATTATATCATGTTTTTTATATTTTATAAAGCTTCCCTTGTTATTCTTCAAAAAATATATATTTTTTTCTTTTCTTTTTTTTTCTGTATTTTATTTTAAAGATGTGGTTTACAAGTCAGGATTAGGTACACAAGTGCTCTATGTGCAGGTGGAGTAGGGACTCCCACTGGTCATCACTTCCCCTGGTTTAGGATGAGGTACCCTTAGTGATGTTATGTGATCCCCACCCGGCAGTGCCCCGCTACTGCTGATCCCTCTCTTGTGGTATTGTGATAAATGTTCAGGATGTACTTATCAGGGAGGTATTCAGTTCTTTGTTTCTGTACTAGATCACTGAGTATGATCGACTCTAAATCCATTCAAGTCATATTATTTTTTATTTAAAAATGAGAATACTGAGGCATGAATAACTTTTTAAATTTTATGAATACATAATAGTGGTACATATTTATGGATACATGTGATGTTTTCATACAAGCACATATTGTGTAATGCTCAAATCTGGGTAAACTGGATATCCATCACCTAAAACATTTATCATTTCTTTGTTATTTAAATGTATTAAATATATCATTTAATATTTCTAGCTGTTTTGAAATATGAGATAAACTATTGTTAACTATAGTTGCCTTGTTGTGCTATCAAACACTAGATCTTATTCCCTCCACCTAACTTTTATCTTTGTACTCATTAACCAACCCTTCTTTATCGTCCTCTCCATACTACCTTTCCCAGCTTCTGGTAACTATCATTCTATTCACTACTTCCATGAGATCAATTTGTCTAGCTCCCACATATAAGTAAGAACCTGCAATATTTGTCTTTCTGTGCCTGGTTTATTTCACTTAACATAATGCCCTCCACTTCCACTCATATTGTTGCAAATAACAACATTTCATTCTTTTTTTTTTTTGAGTAGGAACCTCACTCTGTCTCCCAGGCTTGAGTGCAGTGGCACACTCAACGACCACCACAGACTCGACCTACTGGGCTCAGGCGATCCTTCGACCTCAGCCTTCCAAGTGGCTGGAAGTACAGGCATGCACCACCACACTCAGCCAATTATTTGATTTGTTGTAGAGATAAGGTCTCGCCAAGTTGTCCAGGCTGGTCTGGAACCCGTAGGCTCAGGCAATCCTCTCACCTCGGCCTCCCAAAGTGCTAGGATTATAGGCATGAGTCACCACACCTGGCCTCACTCTTTTTTTAAAACATGTTCTCCATCTGGCCAACCCACAGAGTTCTATTGTTCACAAGTTTAATCTTCCTGCTCTCTCCAGCACAGTCCAACATGTCATCAGCTGCCATCAATTTGACTTTGTCGATCCAGTTGGTTTTCTTAGGTCTTGATTTGTTTGCACTCTTCTAAGCCTTCCAAATCCATGTTGACAGACAGCAGACACTCTTGCTGCTGTCCTGCCAATTGTGCCCTTCACAATGTATCTTCTCTTTAGTAAATCTACCTTTCCTTTTTTTTTTTTTTGAGTTGGAGTCTCACTCTGTCGCCCAGACTGGAGTGCAGTGGCCGCTCCCGGCCACCGCAGCCTCTACCTGCTGGGCTCCGGTGATCCTTCCGCCTCAGCCTTCTAAGTAGCTGGAACTACAGGAGCGCGCTACCATGCCTGGCTAATTTTTTTTAATTTAAATTGTAGAGATGAGGTCTCACCAAGTTGCCCAGGCGGGTCTCAAACCCGCGGGCTCAGACAAACCACTCACCTCGGCTTCCCAAAGCGCAGGATTACAGATTGAGCCACCGAGCCCGGCTAAATCTGCCTTTCTTAATTCATAACTGTCTTGGTGAATACTTTCACCCCTGCGACTCTAGCCATACCAAAACCAGCCTGCCACACACAGATCCCGCACAGTGGCTCACACCTGTAATTCTAGCACTTTGGGAGGCCAAGGCAGGAGAATCCCTTGAGCCTATGATGTTGAGGCTGTAGACAACTATGATCACACTGGGTGTGGTGGCTCACACCTGTAATCCTAGAATTTTGGGAGGCTGAGGCAAGAGTCTTGTCTGGGCCTACAGGTTCGAGACCAGACTGGGCAACATGGTGAGACCTCTTCTCTACAATAAATAAAAAAATTAGCCAGGCATGGTGGTGCATGCCTGTAGTTCCAGATACTTGGAAGGCTGAAATGGTTGAGGCTGCAGTGGCTGTGAGCATGCCACTGCATTCTAGCCTGGGCAACAGAGTGAGACTCCAATTTAAAAAAAAAAAAAAAAAAAGAACAAAACAAAAATGAAAACTATGATCAATCACACCACTCCACTCCCGCCTTGGTGACAGAATGAGACTCTGTATTTAAAAAAAAAAGAAACAAATCCGTTTAAACAGTTTTTTCCACCCCTCAAATAAAAATTGTGAACTCTCACCGCTTCACCAGCCCCCCGGAGACCGCCGTCGCTGACCGGGAAAATGGCAGACAGTTTTTCACTTAATGATGCTTTATCTGGGTCTGGAAACCCAAACCCTCAAGGATGGCGTGGTCAGTGGGGAAACCAGCCCGCTGGGGCAGGGGGCTATCCAGGGGCCCATCCTTATCCTGGGGCCTACCCGGACAGGCTCCTCCAGGGGCCTACCCTGGACAGGCACCCCCAGCCACCTACCCTGGCCAGGCACCCCCGGCTGCCTACCCTGGCCCAACAGCACCGGGAGCTTATCCCGGACCACCGGCACCCGGAGCCTACCCGGGGCAGCCCGGCGGGCCTGGGGCCTACCCGCCGCCCGCACAGCCAAGTGCTCCCGGAGCCTACCCTGCTGCTGGCCCCTTTGGTGTTCCCGCTGGGCCACTGACTGTGCCCTATGAACTGCCTCTGCCCACGGGAGTCATGCCTCGCATGCTGATCACCATCCTGGGCACGGTGAAGCCCAACGCAAACCGAATTGCCTTAGATTTCAAAAAGGGGAATGATGTTGCCTTCCACTTTAACCCACGCTTCAAGGAGGACAACAAGAGAGTCATTGTTTGCAATACCAAGGTGCACGATGCCTGGGGAAGGAAAGAAAGACACGCGCAATTCCCATTCGAGAGTGGCAAACCATTCAAGATACAAGTTCTGGTTGAGTCTGACCACTTCAAGGTTGCAGTCAAGATGCTCACTTGTTGCAGTACAATCACCGGATGAAAAATCTCAACGAAATCAGCAAACTGGGTATTTCAGGTGATATCGACCTCACCAGTGCTT
>CAUYQG010140436.1:0-28610 GCA_963574415.1 Tarsius wallacei
TTTTAATGCAATTTTTTTCCTTTAAAAAATAAATAAACCAATTAAATTAAAGTTCTTATCAATTGATTTTATACAAGAGAAGAAGCCCAAAGGAGGGTAATTAGTTCTCAGCACTCAGGCTGTAACACACCCACAGAACAATAAATGAGTGGGAGGGCATCACCCCACCTCAGGAAGGAGTGGTGTGGACATGAGTCTGTCAATTGACATACACAGATGGTGCAAAAAAAAAAGGATATATTTTTTAAAGGAAAAAAATTGCATTAAAATTGTAATACTCAATACACCAGTAACAACAGATGAATAAAAGTCACTTTAGACTTCTGCAATTACAAGAGGGGCCCAACGTGGTTGCCATCAGCATCCAGACACTTCTGATTGCAGCGAACTTCTCTTAAATTGTGTATACATTTTTTGGTACCCTTCGTATTTTTTTTAAGTATCTGGTTTGAAATTAGTCTTTGGAAGAAATGTAATTCCCAAATTAAGTCTCTTCCATAGACCAAAGGCAAGTCAATAGCAGAAGACGGTCAGTCCCTATGGGAAGGACTCTGAATTTCAAGTTGGCAAGCCAAGTTTTCTACACAAATCATATATCAAATCAAGTTGCTTTGCCTTTTTAAATATAAACAAATATCAGCCCAGGGCATGTTCGAAATCCCTAGCAGCTAAATTGCATTTAAGTTTTATACCAGAAAGTATGATCAATTTAGTAAGCAAATAAGTACATAAATCCTGGTCCTGTGATTATGTCTTATCGGAGAATATCATCGATAATATTAAATGTGTCTGAGACCATTCATAAGATATTTTCTCTCCTATTAATCTGTTGTCTGCATTTTACTACCCTGCTCACTAACACACAAAGAGATAGGTATCAAAACTCAACACATACACACACCACTAGGTAAAATTCATAAATCCTAAAGAAGCTACAGCAAAGGGGGGTGGGGAAGCCATGATATGGTGTGATTTTTTTTTTTTTCATAAGTCAATGGAGAAAAAATATCTTGACTATCTTTATCCAAGCAGCTCATGCCTACTTGTCAGGGACTGAGAGATCACTTTCTATCCCAGGAGCTCTTTCTACTTAAAGTGGGCCATTGGCAATGTCTGCTGAAAAATTGTATTCAAAGACATTGTTTTAAAGCCAGAGACCAGCTGGGCACAGTGGCTCACATCTGTAATCCCAGCACTTTGGGAGACTATTAGGTTACAAATCCCAGTGGGGAGCCTCCAAAATGTTAGGTCAGGCCTGATTGGGGGGTGGGGGGGCATGTCTGGTCTGCTGTCTGATGCCGTGCAAAAGATGCAAAGAATTACACAAAAGTTAAACTGGAAAACAGTTTATTTAGAAAGTAAATGAAAGAGAGAGAGAGAAGATTTGCTTCCCCAAGGTAGGGGATGGGGCCAAAGCTAAAAAAAAAATGGCAGCCATAGCTCAAAGAGCACTTGGCCAAACTAGAGTTTAATAAAGCAATGGCAAATGGCTGCTTCAGGTTGAATCCTTTTAAACTTTCCCTTTGATGGAGGCAGATCATTAAGGTGGTTGGGTGAGGGTCTGCTCCACGTCATCACAATGGGGACAGGCAAGCACAGGTACTGACGTCAGGTGATGGACGGCAGGCAGATGTGTGGGTCAGTGGCAGGAGTCATGTCAAGGAGTCTCTGTCATGAAGATCATGAAGAGCTGATGAGGTTAACTTGGGATTTATGAGTGGAGGCAAATACTTGAAATAGAAAAGCTAATTAGTACAAAACAATCTGGGGAAAGGGTTGTAAAAACAATTATCAATAGCTACTGCTGTCCTTAGCTAGTGATTAGAGGGTAAATTAAAGTGAACTTCTTGAGCCGGGCTCGGTGGCTCAGCCTGTAATCCCACGCCTGGGGAGGCTGAGGTGAGTGGATTGCCTGAGCCCGCGGGTTCGAGACCCACCTGGGCAGGCAAGACCTCATCTCTACAATAAATCAAAAAATTAGCCGGGCCTGGTAGCGCGCGCCTGTAGTTCCAGCTACTTGGAAGGCTGAGGCAGAAGGATCACCAGAGCCCAGCAGGTCGAGGCTGCGGTGGCCGGGAGCGGCCACTGCACTCCAGTATGGGCAACAGAGTGAGACTCCAACTTAAAAAAAAAAAAAAAAAAAATGAACTGCTTGAAAAACACGACAGATCTAGGCAATGATAAAATGGCTGCTCATTGGGTATATTGACTCCATGTTTTGTCCTTTCAGAGGCTACGGCAGGAAGATTGCTTAAGGCCAGAAGTTTGAGATCAAACTAGGCAATATAGTGAGACCTCACCTCTAAAAATAAAATAAAATAAATTAGCTGGGTATGGTGGTACTTGCCTGCAACCCCAGCTACTCAGGTGGCTGAGGCAGAAGGATCGCCTGAGCCCAGGAGGTTGAGGCTGTGGTGAGCCATGATCATGCCCACTGCACTCCAGCCTGGTCAACAGATTGACACTCTGACTCAAAAATAAAATATAAAAATAAAAAATAAAATTAGAGACTTTGCACGTAACCTGAATCATCCAGAACACATGGATTGGTGAACTTGGCAACTATCCACTTCTGAAATGGAGAATGAGGGTTAAGACTATATGAGAAGCTTTCAAAAGCTTTGATCAGGTTCACTGCAGACTTGACCTCCTGGCTCAGGTGATGCTTCCACCTCAGCCTCCCGGGTAGCTGGGACTACAGGAACATACCAGCCTGTCTGATGTATTTTTATTTTTTGTAGAGATGAGGTTTTGTTATGTTGCCCAGGCTGGTCTCGAAATTCTGGGCTCAAGCAATCCTCCCACCTTGGCGTCCCAAAGTGCTGAGATTTCGGGCATGTGAGCCATCGCACCTGGCCAAGAACCCACATTTCTTGACTTCTAATCCAGTACTCTTTCCAAACAACATCTGTTTAAGATAGCTAACATATAACTTCTCATTTGTTTGTTTTTTGGAGGTCCTCCCAACCACTAGATAACATTAAACACTTTACTTTTCTGAACCTCTCTTAGAATGTAACACAGCTGGAAAATACTGTGTCTAAAGATCAGCTCATCCCTTAGCTCTAGCTCTGAGACCTTGAACAAGTCACTCTCTAACTGGACTTGGGTTCTCCCAGAAGCTGGCCCTGAGCCAAAGATGAGTACTAGTAGATTTTTCAGAAGGCAACACAGCAGGGAGAGCAGGGAAGAGAAACAGGGAAGGGGAGGGAGCAGCACGTAGTGAATCATCCAAGCAAGTCATCATGTTATGCAGCTGGAACTCAAGGCTGCCAGGGAAGTCCTGGGAGACACTGTAGACACCCACTGGCAGGCACGGGAATTGCAGTCTTCAGCTCTTGTCAGTCATTGGTGGAGGACTGCTGGGGGCAGGCAATTGCCCATGCTGCAGACTTGCCCCACGGGGGTCAGAGAAGACTCTGGCCAAAGAAAGACTTTAAGCAAGGGGTCGCAAGTGTTGGCAGTTGGGTGGTGGGCCAGTATGTGTGGGAATGGTGTGTTTTCCAAAGTGTATTTCCATTGTATTTTCCAAAAACGGCCGTGTCTGCTTCTCCCAGCCCACATGTTTCTTTTGCCATGCGGCTTGCCCCTCTCCCATCAAGAAGTGTGACCCTACCAGCTTAGACAACACGGTGAGACCTATTCTCTACAAAACAACAACAAAACAGCCGGGTGCCGTGGCTCAAACCTGTAATCCCAGCACTTTGGGAGGCATAGGTGAGAGGACTGCCTGAGCCCACGGGTTTGAGACCAGCCCAGGCAATTTGGCTAGATCTCCTCTCTACAATAAACCAAAAAAATTATCTGGGCGTGGTGGTGTACACCTGTAGTTCCAGCTACTTGGAAGGCTGAGATGGAAGGATCACCTGAGCCCAGTAGGTCGAGGCTGTGGTGGCTGTGAGTGTGACACTGCACTCCAGCCTGGGTGACAGAGTGAGATTCCAATTTTTAAAAATAAAATAAAATAAAAATCAGCTGGGCATGGTGACTCACACCTGTAATCCCAGCACTTTGGGAGGCCAAAGTGCAAGGAGTGCTTGAGCCCAGGAGTTCAAGACCAGCCTGGGCAACATAGTGAGACTTCGTCCCTATAAAAAATTGTTAAAAATTAGTCGGGTGTGGTGGCACTCATCTGCAGTCTCAGCAACCTGAGAGGCTGATTTGGGAAGATTGCCTGAGCCCAGGAGCTTGAGGCTGCAGTGAACCATGAACATGCCATCGTACTCCAGCCTGGATGACAGAGTGAGATCCCCAACTCAAAAAAAAAAAATTAGCCAGGTGTGATAGCATGCACCTGTCATCCAATCTACTTGGGAGGCTAAGGTGGAGGGATCACCTGAACCCAGAAGGTCAAGGTGAACAATGATTGTGCCACTTCACTTTAGCCTAGGAAACAGAGTGAGACCCTAGCTCAAGAAAAAAAAAAAATATGGGGCCTATTTCTCCACCCTCTGAATCTGAGCAGGCTCTATGATTATTTTGACCAACAGACACAGTGAAATGACATTGTGTCAGCTCCAGGGGTTGGCCTTTACTGGTCTAGCAGCTTCTTGGGAATGCTGGCCCTTGGGACACTCCCTCTCAGAACCAGCTGCCATACTGAGATGTCCAAGCCACATGGAGAGGGATCAGGTGGGCATGCAATTCAACAGCCCTAACTGAGCTCCAAGCTGACTGCCAGCATCGACTACTGGCATGGAGGGAGCAAACAGCACAGGAGTGAGCCATATTGGATATTCAGCCCCCGCTTCAGAAGACTTCAGCTCAGTCCCCATCTTAACCACAGGAGAGACCCTGCAATGGTGACTTTTATGTGTCCACTTGGCTAGGCTATGGTACCCAGTAATTTTATCAAACACTAGTCGAGATTTTGCCAAGAAGGCTTTTAATGCATATCGTTAACATCTAAATATCAGCTGACTTACAATAAAGGAGATTACTCTGGGTAATGTGAGTGGTCCTCAACTAATCAGTTGAAGGCCTTAAGGGAACTGAAGTGTCCTGAAGAAGAAATTCTGCCTCAAGATGGCAATATCAACTCCTGCCTGAACATCCAGCTTGAGAGCCTGTACTACAGATTTCAGATTTGCCAACCCCTGCAATTACACAGGCCAATTCCTTAAAAAATATCTATGAGGCTGAGGTGAGGGATTGCCTGAGCCCGCTGGTTCAAGAGCAGCCTGGCCAACTTGGTGAGATCTCATCTGTACAATAAATCAAAAAATTAGCCAGGCGTGGTGGCATTTGCCTGTAGTTCCAGCTACTTGAAAGGCTGAGGCAGAAGGATCGCCTGAGCCCAGCTGGTTGAGGCTGCGGTGGCCGTGAGCATGTCACTGCACTCTAGCCTGGGCAACAGAGTGAGACTCCGACTAAAAAAAAAAAAATCTATGTACTGCATGTAGTGTAATATATATTTATATGTACCTATATGTGTATGTATATGTGTATAACTTTGGTTCTGTTTCTCTGGAGAACTCTGGCTGACAGAGGACTCAAGCAAGAACCACCTAGCTGAGCCCAGTAAACCCATAGAATTATAATAAACACAATTGTTCTTCATGCAGCAATAGAGAACAAGAACAGGAAGTGACATTGTCTACTACATTTCTCTGTGCCCCAGTATCATCATCTCTATAGTAAATGTCTTGTCCTAGATTGACTTTTTTTTTTAGTCAGGGTCTCACTGTGTCGCCCAGGCTGGGGCACAGTGGCACCATCACGGATCACCCCTTCCTCAATCTCCTGAGCTCAGGTGATCCTCCTGCCTCAACCTCCCGAGTAGTTGAGACTATAGGTATATGCCACTCAGCTTTTTATTTTTTTATTTTTTTGTAGAGACAAGGTCTTGCTATGTTGCCCAGGCTAGTCTCAAACTCCTGAGCTCAAGCAGTCCTCCAGCCTTAGCTTCCCAAAGTGCTGGAACTTTCTTACTCTCAAATTCTGGCTTGAACTTTCTTACTCTCAAATTCTCAAGACTTACTAATGAGATGGGCTATTTTGCTGACATTAAGTTGATAATGCATGTTTGTTAACACCAAGACAGGCAAATAATGAAATCATAAATAAAAAATAATATGGACAGACTAACAAATTATAAAAATTATAGAACCTGGAGGTTATAGAGTTAATTAAATAGCTGGTCAGGTCGGGTGAAAGGAACTTTCTTTTTTCACCATAAAGTTGCTTAAATAAACCTTAATATGTTTCTGTGGCTTTATGATGAAGGAGCTTTTATTGACGCTTTTGTGAAGCAACAATATTGATCTTGTCTACAGGTTTTCTTCTTAACAAGAGGTTGTCATTTTCTTCAATGATGTTGCCAAAATATGCTGGAGATCTTGGTGAATATTGTAACTTAAAAAGCATGAAGTCCGATGACTCTCCTCTTCTTGAAATGCCCTGGTGCATTTTCTGAGATTTGAGGGAGCAAGGGAACCCTTGTCTTTCTTTTTCAGCCCCTTTTATTGCCTAAAGATGATGATGTCTCAACTTTCAACATGTACATTAGAAATGAATTCCTAGCTGGGTGGCTCATGCCTGTAATCCCAGCACTTGGCAGGTGGAGGTGAGAAGACTGCATGAGCCCAGGGGTTCAAGGCCAGCCTGAGCAACTTGGCGAGACCTTGTCTCTACAATAAACCAAAAATTAGCTAGGTGCGGTGGTGGTTCCAGTTACTTGAAAAGCTGAGGCAGAAGGATCGCCTGAGCCCAGCAAGTTGTGGCTGCAATGGCCATGAGTGTGCCACTGCATTCTAAGTTGGGGGACAAAGTGAGACTCCAACTCAATAAACAAATAAATAAATAAATTCCTATAGAGAAATTCAGCTCTGAAATATCCAAGGAAGCTTAAGACAGAGAAGCAATTTAGACAATGTTGGAGAAGGAATAATCCCATGCAGTGTTGAAAATGGGGAACATGATGAGAACTTGGACTCATTGCTGTCTTAGTTACTCTATACGCCTTTTAAAACGCAATTGGCCTAAGGCTCTCACTTCATTTCTTACTGTCACTCCTAGACTACTGAATTCATTTCATTCACTGTACTTTTGTTTTGAAGAGATAGAATCTCACTATGTTTCCCAGGATAGAATGCAGTGGCTATTCACAGACGGGGTCACAGTGCACTGCAGCTTGGAACTCCTGGACTTAGTGATTCTCCTGCCTCAGTCTTCCACGTATACGGGACTACAGGGCAGGCCACTGCACATGGCCCCTCTGTACTGTACTTAAAACTCATTCCATCAACTTCAGTTTGCACTTGAAGATAAGGAGGGCTGAAAAGAGTTTTCATTGCTCTCAGTCTTGCAACCAAGAAAGCCAAAACATCAACAAGCAGATGTTGATCTTGAAGGTATTAGAGTGCTACAAGGTATCCAACTGGCCCAAGACTCAGGCTCAGGGTGGGACCTCCTGCTTATGCCCAGTGCCCGCTACCTTCCAGCTTCTGAGTGCATCCACCAGGCTCTCCAACCCAAATTTTCGGCACAGAGAGAGAGTTGAACAGTTTCCCTTTGAGCATGCAGTATATTATAGTAGTCCTGTAAGAAGTCTTGAATTCAATCTTAGTCCTCCCACTTTCTTCTGTTTTAGAGTTGTTTTAGCTATTCTAGGTCCTCGTCATTTCCATATGAATTTTAAAACCAGCTTGTCATTTCCATTTTTTTTTTTTAAAAAAAAAAGCCTGCTGAGATTTTGATTGGGATTTCATCGAATCTATAGATCAATTTGGGGAGAATTGACATCTTAACAATCGTGTCCTCATCCATATTTCTCTCCATTTATTCATATCTTCTTTAATTTCTCTTAGCAATATTAGCAGTTTTCAGCATGCAGATCTTTCAAAATATAAATATTTTGTCAGATTTATTCCTAAATATTTTACATTTTTTGGATGCTATTATAAATGACGTTCTTCAATTCTCAATTTCCTATTGTTGCTGATACATAGAAATGCAATTGATTTTTGTACACTGATCTTTTATCTTATGACCTTCTGAATTCACTTATTAGTTCTCAGCAAGGCAGTAGAAACCAGAGTGAGACAGTCTGGTTTTCCTGCTCTCCATTAGACTCTAAGAGAACATTTGTCATGTAGATGACCATGGGTTGCCCCCTCTATTTCTCTGACTTCTGTGGGAACTTGAACAAGAAAATTAACTCTTTAAGTCTCAGGATAAAACATACTTTGCCATGCTATAGAAGGGATTGTAATCCCAGTACTTTGGGAGGCCGAGATGAGTGGCTTACCTGAGCCCATGGGTTCGAGACCAGCCTGGGCAACTTAGCATGACCTCGTCCCTACAATAAAAAATAAAAATAAAATAAATGAAAGGATTAATGAGATCCCACATGTTGAAGGTCCAACCAGGGCCTGAATCATAGCAAACACTCATATATGTTGGTGTCCCTTGACTCATACTCTGAACTCTCTATGGAAACTTATTTTGTGTCCCCAAGCACTAAGCACACTTTAGGCCTAAGTGTTCAAAAAGTCCTCACTTGTTGACCTATCTTGTGGTACTCCTTGAAGGAGCCAAGAGCTAGGTTTTTAGCCAATGTATGAGGTCTGACAATTAGGTTCTCAAATCATCCTAGAAAAAGTGTTTCATATGTCATTGCTGAATATCCCTATGGTCACCTCCGAAGTATTCTCCTTGAGAAGCTATGCACTGACACCAGCACATAGTCCACCTGTCAAAGCAATTTTGGAACTCTTTTTCTGAAATGATCATGAGGGCTGTTGTTATTTGCTGAGGCTTGACAATTAAGTTCACTAACTTGCCTCTGTGCGCTTACATTGGCAACACTGTACAAATAACTATATTGGCACACCCTGCCTACTCACCTGATTTGGCCCCCAATGACTTTTTTGCTTTACCTGAGGATAAAGGAAATATTGAAAGGAAAACATTTGATGACATTCAGGCCATCAAGTGTAACATGACGATGGCTCTGATGGCCATTCCAGAAAAAGATTTCTAAAATTGCTTTGACACGTGGACTAGGCACTGGAGTCGGTGCATAGCTTTCCAAGGAGAGTACTTCTAAGGTGATGTAGTGATGATATTCAGCAATGAGGTAAATAGCACTTTTTCTAGAATGAGTTCACAAACTTAATTATCAGACCTCATATACCCTGTTTCTGAACATCAGATTCTATAAAAGTCCATTTCCCCTTGACCCACTCTGGTGGTTACCTTCTGAGTTTTCTCACAGTCAAGGGCATCCTGCATCTCTCTGCCAGAGGATGGGACTGCTGGGGAGAGTGAATGGAAGACTGGAAATACTAGAGAGTTGTCTCGGTCTGTTTGGGGAGCTTTAACAAAATGCCTTAGACTAGGTAATTTATAAACAACAAAAAAGTATTTCTCATCATGCTAGAGGCTGGAAAGATCAAGGCATCTGCGGATTAGGTGTCTGGCTAGGGATCTCTGTTTCATAGATGGCGACTTCCTGTTGTGTCCTCACATGGTAGAGAGATAAACTAGCTCCCTCAGGCCGCTTTTACAAGGGCACTAATTCCATTCATGAGGGCTCTGCCTTCCAAAAGCCCTACCTCTTAATACCAACATGTTGGGGATTCGATTTCCACATAGGAAGGAGCACAAACATTCAGACCATGGCAGGCATTAACACCCAAAGAGCAACCCTCTGCCAGTGAGTGGTGGGAGGGGGTAGATTTAAAAGCCTATTTTCTCATCCTTCAGTCAAGATGATTTTGTTGTATTCTACATAGTCCCTTAGAGGTTCCCAGTTGAATTAAGTCACAGCTACCCACAGTGCTAACTAACCTACTCGTTAAGGAAACCTTAAATCTGCCTCCTTCCCTTTCCTGTCTCACATTCCCTCTCACTCAACCACTTCCTGGGACCACCTCCAAAATAAACTAGCTGTACCCAAAACCTTGTCTTGGAATCTGCTTTTGGGAATCAAAACCAAGACAAACCACTTGACAGATGATCAAGTTAGTTAGTTGGTAGCAGAACTAGAATTAGAACCCAGGTCTGGCCCTGGGCTATGTTCTTTCTTCTTACCAGATGTGGGAGCAATACATGTGACACAGGGGTTATACAGTATCCTTCAGCATGTAATTGGACACCAACAAGGCGGTGCTGACTTTGCAGGCCAAGCTTGTCTCCTAAGGCTGGTGTTGAGAATTGTGGCTGTGACTCTGAGTGGGTTCAAGCAGCAACTAAACAGCTAATGATTGAAGGGGGGACTCCATGCGGGTCACTAAAGCCAAAAAGGGTACTCTCTTTAAGGTAATGGAATAATAGTGACATAGGATATTTTAAAATATCATGGAAACTGGAGGGAGGGGCCAACAGCAGCAAAGCCCATGTGTGAGTATGACCTCATGGGGCAGGTTTTAAAAAGTCCGGGGATGTGAGGGGACCCATACCAACACAAAGGGTACTTGGTCCTAAACCAGGGAAAGTGAGAACCAGATGGAGGCCCAAACTTCCCCTGCATGTAGATTACTTATTTACCTAATCTTGACTTGTACCCCTCATCTCTATAACAAAGTTTTGTTTTGTTTTTTGCTTTGTATCCACTACACATGATCCCATAAGCAAGGCACATGGACACATTTGACAAATGACTTATTAGCAGTGCTACAGTGGGGTGGTATTGTGGTCTACCAGAAAGATGCCTACATTGATTTTTAAAAATTAAATCAAAGTTATGCATTAAATATGACCACTGTCGATATCAGTATATGAAATTAAAATGAATTCAGCAAAAGACAACTAGATATTACAAACTTGCCTCAAGTAATGTCTGTAAAATGAAACTGTACATAGCTGTTAAAAAATGAGGTAAATCTACAGCTTTCCATATACTTATAGAGAAAGATCTCCAAAACATGTTATACAAAAACAAAAGATGCAGAACTGTGCACTGCCATTTATATCTTTAAAGTGATATACTATCTAGGTATAGAAATGTAGACTAGTACATAGAGATGTAGACATAGATATATGCTTAGAATAACTCAGAAAAGCCACCTAAGAAATTGGTAACTGATTGCCTCTGGAAAAGGAAACTGGTGGGCTGGTGGCAGGAATGGGAGGGATATTTTCCACTGTATGTCTTTTTCACCTTGAATTTTTCATGATGTGTTTCAAAAATAACTTTCTTGGAAACCAGCCCCCCTAGAAAAGAGCTAGACCACTGAATGACTCAGGATCACATGGAAAGGTCCAGTCAATGACTACACCAAGGCCCTGACCCAAGAGTGAAGCCATCCTAACATCCCACGTCAGCTGAGTTCATGGTTGAATGTGCTTGAGATGTGGCCTACGCCATTCAGCTGAGCCTAGCCAACTCACAGGTTTATGAGAAATAATAAGTCATTTCTGTTTAAAGTCACCAAGACCCACATACACACACACATATGAAAAAGGAAAGAAAAGAAATACAAGAGAGGAAGCAAGAAAGGAAAGTTGAATACAAAATGGTGACTTTTCCAAAGTAGAATTCTCAGGTGGTATGAGACACATTTTGGGTGACTCTTGTTGCTGCAAAGTGGTAGCAAGCAGTTAACTGTGTATACAACACCAACCCTGGGTGGTGGTATCCCACTACAGGGAGCCAATGATACAGTAGAAAGCACACAGACCTTGCAGAAAGGCTGAGCTACATTTAAGTCATCAGCAAGGTCCTTAATCCCCTGAACCTCAATGAAATAGGAATCATAACATATTTTGAGGAACTCTTGGGAGGTTTGAAGAAAATGGTTTCCACAGACAAGTCTACGGCTGAAAGAGAGTGGAAATATAATACCCACTGGCCTTTTCAACCACAATCATCCCACTCCACCTGTATCGGTTACCTAATGCTGCATTAAGCCTAAACTTAATGGCTTAAACCAATGATCATTTATTATCTCATGGTGTCTGTGGGTGAGAATTCAAGAGCAGGTTGGCCAGTCAGTTCTCTCTTGAGGTCCCTTGGGAGGTTGCAGTCAGATATAGGTGCAGTCATCTGAAAGTTAGACAGGGCTGGGAGGTCCACTTCCATGCAATCACGTAGCTGGTCAGTCAGTATTGGCTTTTGGCTGGAAGCCTCAGTCACTCTCCCACTGGCCCTTCCCTCAGGACTGCCCAGGTGTCCTCACAGTATGGCGGCTGGTTTGCCTCCAAGTGAGCCATCCTTGGAAGTCACATACCATCACGCAAATTGGCGTGACAGGCTGAGTACTGTTTAAAAGGGAAAATTTCATCGTATGTGAACTATATATCTAATGGCTTCTTGTTGCCTCATCTGACCAACAGCCCGTAGCTTTCTGGCCTGGTTTCAGGTCTCAGAACTGAGCTGAGAAACAGCAAAGAAGTACACATAGCCTTCCTCCCTGCAGAAAGCCTATAATCAAGTTGTGGTAAAGGAGCATGGCTTTAAAATATTCAGTGTGTTATGAAAGTCACAAAAAGATTCCAGATTGAGTCCAACCCAACACAGTCCACTCCTGGGGAGAAGCAATGCCTCCATAACTCCTCCACAGGTGCACCCCAACTTCCACTCCAGCAGCACTATCCTACCTTGGACATGACACAGCCTTTTATGCCTCAGTTTCCCTGCCCCAACAAACATTTGTTATTGTGAGAAACAGTAGAATATGGCAATTGAGAATTTGGGCTCTGGTACTCCATTGCATGCTCATTACATCACTCCTCTTATGAGCCTTGTGGCCTTGTTCAGGTTGCTGAACCTTGCTGTGTTCCAAATTCCCCATCTGTATGATAAGGATAATACAGGTAAAGAGCCAGGTACCAAGTAAGGTCCCATCACAGCTACTGGCTGATGGTTATTGGTGTACATGGACATGAGCACACACACATAACCAGTAACACAATGACCCATCGCCATTCCTCCCTGGTTGCATCTAGAAATTCTAGGAAATTAAGAATGCTTCCTCAGAGAAGTTGGAACTGTTTGCTTATTGAGTGTTTTTTATGGGTCAGGCCTGTGTGAAGAACGTTTTAAATATTACCTCATTTACTCCCTGCAATAACTTGGTGAATAAACACATCATTATCCTCATTTTAGAAATGAGCGCAATGGGGCATTTCAGATTGTGAGATGCGCTTAGTGCCACACAGCCAATAAGAGGCAGAGCCAGGTTTCGAACTCAGGTCTACCGATTCCTAAGCACATGGTCTTTAGACAACATGGCACTGACAGTGTGTGGTGTCGCTGATGTCATCCCCGACGGCTGATGGGCTAGGAGCTCTCCAGCTGCCAGAGTTGACACAAAAAGAGTGAAACAGAATCCCGGGTTGAAGTTATCAACTGAACGTCACCTACCGAGTCATGAGTGATGGGTTCAGGTGACCAGAGCCTAACCCTGTGTGGCTGGATGAGGGCAGGGCCAGTAGGACTGATGAAAACAAATAGTTAGGAAGCTAGGGAAATGCCTTTGAGTGACGAGTCATAAGAAGGCAAAACTTGGACCCTTACCTCTGAGGACTCACTCCACCTCTTAAAGGGATAATCTTCTTGCTTCCCAAAGAAGTGAAGCCAATTAGTATGGATTTGAGGGCACCCTACCAGGCATGATTCCAAATGCATCACACAGGTCACACAAGTAACTCTCCCAACAACCCTGAGAGGAAAGTACTGTTACTAGCCTCATTTTACAGGTGAGGAATTTGTGGTAGAGCAAGGGTAAGGAATCTACCCAAGGTCACACAGCTTGTAAGAGGAAGTGTGTGGGACACCTAAGCCCAAATTCTCAACCCATGTATTTGACCACTTCTCGAGGACACAAGGGCATGTTGGTTGATCAAGTGTAGGGAAGGTGTTTTGTGTGGCAGTCACCATCCAGGTGCCCAGAGATGTATGAAACCAACATTGCTACAAAGACTGTGGGTAACTGCAGAAAACGAGAAGTGGAACATTCTACACCTGGTGCCCTGTCACCTTGTAAACATAAATACATTGCTGTCAAATAAATGGTATTTATTATGCAAAACCCTTTGGTTTCAACCTGCCTGTGAGTTGTAAGAGCAGGCCTAGAGTGTCCCTTTGTTTCCAACCCTTGTAGTTAGGAGTACTTGTTGAACCCTGATGAGAAGGGCATCCAAGTGGCAAACAATTATGAAATCCACCAAATGATTTTTGAGAATCTTGGCATTCAAAGATTGTTCATGTGGGATGACAGCACTGACAGCCTGCCGCTCACACACCCAGGGCTGCAGGGCTGCGAGCGCATCCTGACTGGCACATCCATCATGTCACTGACCAGGCCCGCAAGCAGAAAAGGTTGCCAGGATTTGGTGCTTCAAGTCTATCACCTCCATGGATTCCTTTCTGTCTGCAAAGGGGTAATCCTGAAGACCTCATGGAAGCACAATTTCAAGGACATTTGGGGAAATCACAGGCATCTGAGAGCTGTGAGACAGCGAGTCTATCCCATGGAAGCAGTGAGTCTCTAGCTTGAGGCACTTGACTCCTCTGTTGCTCCATTTTTTGGCTGTCATTTAGCTTTCATAGAGTGCCCATATATGAGTTGTTGGTATATATGATGTGAAATAAAATGAGAAAATCTGTGTTTTTTATTTATTGAAATATGCATGCAATAGTTATTATTTTAAGTTAGCTGTTACAAATGTCTTAGAGCAAATGTCTATTGCCTTCCTGTATTAGTCAATTAATCAGGGTTCTTCAGAGAAAAAGAACTAGTAGGATATATATATATTGATAGAGAGAGAGAGAAAAATCAACAAGTTCTTTTAGGAATTAGCTCACAAGATTGTAATGGACCTTAGTCTTTTCTCCTAAGAACTTCAACGGACTGAATAAGGCCCACTCACATTGCAGAGAATATTATTATTCTTTGAGTCAGAGTCTCATTCTGTCACCCATGCTGGAGTGTAGTGGCACAATCACTGCTTACCCTAGCCTTGACCTCCTGGGATCAGGTGAGCCTTCTGCTTCAGCCTCCTGGGCAGTTAGGACTACAGATGCGCACAACCATGCCCCATTTATTTAAAAAAAAATTTTTTTTCTGGAGTGACAAGGTTTTGCTATGTTGCCCAGGCTAATCTCTAACTCCTGGGCTCAAGCAATCTTCTCACCTCAGCCTCCCAAAGTGCTAGAATTACAGGCTTGAGCCACCATGCCTGGTCAAAGTCTACTGACTTAGATATTAAACATACCTAATAAAACGTGTTCACAGTAATATCTACACTAGTGTTTGTCCAAATAACTGGCCACCATGGCATAGCCAAGTTGACACATAAAATTAACCATCACACCTCTCCTCCTGACCACCATCACCTCCCACCAAGGATAGCATCGTACCTCTGGTTCCTGCCTTTCCATTTCCCATTCACTCATGTTCTCCCTCTTCCCCTTCAGTGCTTATCCACCTTTTTATTTTATCTCTAGACCTACACTGCCCAACATAGTGACTACTTGCTACATGTCTCTTACATTTTAAAATTACAGTAAAAATTCAATTCACCAGTAGTACTAGCCACATTAAATTGCCCAATAACCACATGTTGCCAGCGGCCACCATATTGGATAGCATGGAATGGAATATTTCCATCAATGCAGAAAGTCCCATTGGACGGAGCTCCTCTACGTGGTCCTTCACTATAGCCTTGCCTTCATCATCTAGGCCTCTCTCCTCGGACAATGGCTCTTAATTGTACCACTCCAGGTTTGAAGTCTCCCTTACCATCTAAACAATCACAAAAATTCTCACTGAGAACTTTGTGGAAAGCTATTTTGATGCATTTATGTCATTTCTGCATGGAATGCTTGTGTATTAGTTAAGGTAAGCAATGTCAGCTGCTAAAACAAGTGACCCCAAAGTATCAGTGTCTCTACACAACAAAGATTTATTTCTTGCTCAAGTCATAGTCTCATGCTCTTTGCAATTATTCATACTTCTTCCAAGGCCTCAGAGTTCTCTACTGGATCCTTTGCATCTGGCTGGCCAACTAATTAAAACTGGGGAAGATTGTGCAGAGTGATTTGGGATCAGACCAGGAAGTGACTGCATCACTTCTGTTCACATTTCATTGATTAGACTTGGACATACAAATCCACCTAACTGCTAGCATGTCTTCTGAGTGCCAGGGAGGAAAATTAAACAGAATGGTGACTACATGGTGCTGTTTCACAGCATGTAGGAAAATGCATTCCATATAAATGCATACTATTCCCCAAACAATGAACAAAATATATGTAAAAAATCCTTCTGGGTCACTTAGTATATATTTTACATATCTCATTACAAGGAAATAAAAAATCTCAGTAGCTGCCAAGTGATGGATTTGAAGGCCATACTACAGAAGATAAGAGAGGGTGTTACTTCAGAAATGGAATAGACCTGTGTCCCAATCCCTTCACTACCATCAGTTTGACAGAAACACAAGATCTTGGGCCAGAGATCTTGAGAGATCTTGAGCTAGTTGTTTAAACTTGCAGCCCTCAAAGGACTGTTGGGGGCTTGGATGAGACAATAAATTCTTACACCAGTGTAAATTTCAATGGCAAGATGGGTTGGTTACACACTCACATATGGCACCACAGCCTTTCCCCTAACTTCTATATTTATTTCATCTCTACTTCCAAATCAATTTTTCTACTGGTGTAGGATACAATGTCTGATATTTCTTCACAGGGACTGAAAGATGAAATGTTTTCCATGTTCATGTCTATTATAGGTTGAAATGTGTCTTCCCCCCACCGAAATACAGATGTTAGCGTTCTAACTCCCAGTACCCCAGAATGTGGCCTTATTTGTAAACAGGATCATTGCTGATATAAAAGTTAAGCTGAGATCACACTGAAGGAATGTGGGTCCCTAATCCACTATGATTGGTGCCCTTATAGAAAGGTGAAATTTGGAGGGAGAACACCAGGTGAAGATCAAGGCAGAGGTCAGCTGATGTGTCTACAAGCCCGGGAACACCAAAAATTGTCTGCAGACCATCAAAGAGAGGAGAGAGGAGAGAGGAGAAGATTCTTCCTTACGGCCCTCAGAAGGAACCAGCCCTGCAAATATCTTATTCTTGAAGTAGTCTCCACAACTGTGACAATAAATCTGTTGTTTAAGACACCCTGATGCTTTGTAATGGCAGCACTGGCAAATGAATACAATATCCAAGCAGTTGCTGACTCACATATACAAGATTTAATTTTAAATTGCACGCACTTTCATTTTATTTTATTTTATTATTATTTTTTGAGTCTGAGTCTCATTCTGTCGCCCAGACTGGAGTGCAGTGGCACGATCACAACTACTGCAGCCTCAACCTGCTGGGCTCAGGTGACCCTTCTGCCTCAGCCTTCCAAGTAGCTGGGACAACAAACACGCGCACCAAGCCCCACTAGTTTTTTTGATTTATTGTAGAGAGATGAGGTCTTGCCAACTTGCCCAGGCTGGTCTTGAACTCCTGGGCTCAGGCAATCCTCTTGCCTCCATTTCCCAAAGTGCTGAAGTTACAGGTGTGAGCCACCATGCCCAGCTGCTTTTTCATATTAAAGTGTAAAATTCTAATTTCAATATATGTCCCCAAACCAACTTTTCTTTCACTAATGCGATGGTTTTTTAGCCACCAAACCAGCATATGGTTCACTGTAAGATCCATATGACTACTGGGCTAAAACACTGGCATCCCCCTGCTATTGGGTTAATGAGGTTATCAGAGACTCCTGTATTGAACTAGACTCATTAGTATTACACAGATTTCTAACTGTGTGACCTTGGCCAAGTCCTTTACCTGCCCTGAACATTTTTCCTTCCCTGTAAAACAAGAGCATAAGGCTAGACTCCTTCTAGTTTCCAGCTAAGACATTCTGGGACTTATAGGATGCCTTGACAATATAGGCAGACTCCATGACCCTCAATCTGGTAAGCTAAAGGCAGCTCTGCTTACAGAAACCAGCTCTGCTAAAACGAAGGGATTGGAGGAAAATAGGAACAGAGAGTGCTCTAGTCAATTAAATATTCAAAGTGAAGAACTCTGAATTTTTTGAAAGTCTGTCACCATTTAAGATGCATAATTTTAATATAAATTCTCTATAAAGATTTCTATTGTTTGCTATGCGTTATTGTTAATAAAGGGGGTCTCATGTCTAAATTTGTCATATGTCATCAATGAATCAACCATAGAATGCAAACTATAATTATTTTGAATTATCTATTTACAATTCAATTATATTTAATTTTAGACTCTCTTAAAATGGCCTAATAAAAATTTGGGATGGTAAATGACTGTCTCATCTGCTTACTCTGTGCTATTTGCTGAAAATAATTCATTATATTAATGGTTTGGGGAATGTTTTCCCCTTAAAACTAAACTAGGGGGGTGTGGGTCTAAATAAAATATCCGAAAAATTTTAATTCCTTTTTTTCACCAGAGTTGTAGTAAAATGTTACTTATACTAAACTCAATAAATCTTTTCACACTGCTACCAGATTAGTTTGATATAACAATTTAATATAACAACTAAATAGAAGTCACATCAGTGCTATCCTTAGACCAGGGCAAGAGGGCCGCCTGCACTGACTTCTGTGTATTAGAAGGTCTGTTCTGGCCCTCCTCTGGCCATCCCATCCCACACAAAGCCAGAAGGACCCAGGGCCGGGAATATGCCCACCTAGAGTGCTCACACACACACTCACACGCGCGTGCGCGTGCACACACACACACACACACACACACACACACACACCCTTCTAGAACACATTCCAGGTACCCAACACCCTGGCATTCCCTGCTGAGAGGAACACAAGCTGCTTTCCAAGGCCTTGGAAGATCTCTTTTCTGGGTCTTTCCTGCAAGCATGGCCATCACTGACTGGTGTGCTCACTGTTGGGTCGAGAGATGGCTGAGGCGGGGATGTGGCAGGAGCTGGGGCTTATGTGACTGTGCCCACACATTCCTGCCTGTGTGTGCAGCCCCTCAATGCAAGACTATCCAGGGGTGGGAGATAAGGGGGAGGGCTAGGGAAGGAACCAGAGAACGAAATTCTACCCTGGCCTTCCAGGCTCTTATGAAGGCATATAGGTCAAGGTGGGGAGAAGAGCACATATTTTCTCTATAGTTGTTATCCTGAGTTATTATTACTTCATAATTTTTAGGCGAATGTTGAGAGGGCCTCCATTCATACTCATGCCCTGGACCTGGCAGATGTGAATGAAGGCTGAGTAATATCACTGTTTTATATTGTCTACCTTTGAGTGTTCCATCTCTCTTACTAGTTATCAGTTTTATTTATTTTATTGATTTTTTAAATAGAGATGGAGTCTCACTCTGTTGCCCGGGCTGGAGTTCAGCGGCACAATCATAGCTCACTGTAAGCTTGAACTCTTAGGCTCAAGTGATCCTCCCACCTCAGACTCCCAAAGTAGCTGGGAGTACAGGTGCGCACCTGGCTGATAATTTATCTTATTTATTTAATTTTTTTGCAGAGAGGGGGTCTCGATATGTTGCCCAGACTGGCTTGACACTCTGGCCTTAAGTGATCCTCTCACCTTGGCCTCCCAAAGTTCTAGGATTGCAGGTATGAGCCACCACATCCAGCCTCATAATGATAAATATTAATTTGCCACACCTTGCACATAACAAGTGAAATTAATAAAAAATAGCAAAATAAGTTTAAAAAGAAAAGGACTGAGAGACAATAAGGTTTTTTTCTGCCCTGTGGGTTTTGAAATATCGTTGGCTTCCTTCGGGAAGATTTTTTCCCCACATTAGTGATGATAATCACAAATACATTGGTGCTTTCTATGTGCTGGGCACGTTTACAAACACTAACACATATTCACTAATCTAACCCCAAGCACACCCAGTGTTAACAGCCTCTCATTTTACCTATGAGAAAACCTGGGCTTCAAGGGGGTGACTTGCACATGGTCAGGCAGCTGGGCGGAAGAGGAGAATTTGAACCCAGGCAATATGGCTCCAGAGTTTCTTCTGTTAGAAGACGTTTGGAGCACTGTCCATACGAACTGTGCACAAACACGTTTGCTTCCCAAGCAACCTGTTAACAACTTCCCTCTCCGCAACAGTGACAGGACCGGGAGCCCTAAACACACCCTTAGGTTCAGCATGAATTTCCAAGTAAGGATTTGTTCTACTCTGGGGGCTGAGCTCAGCTGTTTAGTATTTGGGGTTTTGTCTCTTTTGTGGTGTTTTGTGTTGCTTTTGAGTACTGGTAGAACAAGCTTAGCACAGTGTCTGGCACTCAGCAAATCCTGGCAAGAAAGAAGGGAGGGAAAGGAGGAAGAAGCGAGGGGAGGTGGGAGGAAGGAAGAGAATGCACCTTGTAAAATGAATGCAGTTTGTGCGAATTCTGAAGGGTGAGGGATCTGAGACGCCGGCGTGGAGGCGGAGGGGCAAGGGCACCGAGCTCCACAGTAAGTAGCCTTCACCCACCCCCTCCTAGGCGGTGGGGCCCAGTAACCACGATCCACCTCTGCCCCGCCCCCTGCAGGCCTCCGCCCCGCCCCTCAGCGGCGCCCCGCCCCACGTGGAGTCTGGCCCCGCCCCCTACGGCGCCCCGCCCCCAGCAGGCCGCTAGGCGCCGTGTTTACCCGCGGTGCATGGTGGGGCGGTCTCACAGACGACCGTGGCCCTCTTGCCGCCCTGAGGCCGCCCGGAGTGTGAGCGGCTGCGACAGCGACAGCGGCAGCATGCGTCGGACCGCCGCATCCTCAGCGCCCGAGTCGAGCTCCGACTTCTACGACAGGCTGCGCCAGCTCCAGGAGGGGCTGCGGGACAGGTACGGCCTCCGGGGGCAGGAGCGGGGAGGCGGCGGCGCCGACGGTCTTCTGCGTCCCGGCCCCGGGTCCTTCCCACTCCCCCTGCCTGTGGCTCCCCGGACCCGGGCCTGTCCGCGACGCCCCCCGCCCCAGCTCTCGGCGGCCTGGGGACAAAAGTTCACCCGAGGCACCCCCTGTCTTGGAGGTGGGCGCCGTGAGACGTGAGGGCCCCCCCACCCTCAAGAGCAGCTGAAGCGCGGCCTCCAGCTTGAGGATGCGGCCGCGTCACCGAATTTGCCCAGAAGTGAGAATTGGAGTTCTTCTGCCTGTCAGTCTCCATTAAGCCTTGTGCGTTCCTCTTTGCCACCCCCTCCCCACTCTCTTCAAGTTGTCATCCCACCATGACAGCTGCACTGCATCAATGATGACAAGTCCAGGAACACAGGCTGGAGAGTGTCTGTGTTTGTCAAACACATGCCCTGTTTAAATGCAGGAGACTTTTGGGAGGCGCGGGGGCTGGCGAGATTCCCAGCGAAAGGACATTTCCAGCGAGAGAAGTCCAGCTTCCAGAGGGTCCATAATGCCTTTTGATTAAGACTTGAAAGATGGGGACCACTGAAAACCGCTAGATCTAAGTGCATAAAGAGGGAAAATTTAAAACAATTTACTGTAAATAACCTTATAAAAGATAAGTTGCTGGACCTGTTATTTAGCTGCTAAATTAGTTGAAGTTGTCAGTCTCATTAGTTGACAAGAAAGGAAAAAGATTTTTAGATCTCTTGATAAACAAAACATTTAATGTGTTAAAAGTTACAAAATTATTCTAGTGAACAGGATCTGTGTGTGACAATTATAAAATGATAATAGTTACATGAACGGTAAAGGTAGAAGTAATGATTTTTGAAAAGGAATTACATTCATTTTATGCTAGGTTTAGTTTCTGTCAAATATGTACAAAACATCTGCAACAGGCTTCCTTAATTGCCCCATCATATTTTACCTCTTGCTCCTTTTCTGTATCCTATTTTCTTTTTCTTTCTTTCTTTCCTTTTTTAACATTTGTTCACTTTTTGTTTTATTTTAGAGTTGTGGGGTACTATATAAATAAATTTACTATATAAATAAACTGTGTGCAGGTGAGGTTTGGGCCTATTTTCTTTCAGACATATCACCACTCACCTATGTCAGTGACCTCTTCATCTCCAACTTAAAAAAAAAAAATCACTTTCTGTAGAAAGTGATTTCCCTGTCCCAAACCCATTCCCTAACTTCTACTACTTTCGGTATTCTTACAGCACTCTAGATGAGGGCTTAAGTGAGTTATTCTCTTGCCTAGACTGAGAATCCTAGAAGGGCTGGAACCATATCAAACTAGATCTTTAGCTCAATACAGAGTACCTGTGGTGGAAGAGGTGCTTGATAAGTATTTGTTGAATGAGTGGAGGAAATCCCAAAGTCAACCATTTAGTGTCTGTGAGTTATGAATGTCTTATATAGAACCCGGTAGCCACACGTTGTCACTAAATAGTAACAGGATTTAGTCACTAAATAGTGATAGTTTCTAGTCACCAGGAAAATGGATTATGTGATATTTTCAAGAAGGTATTAAGTGTCTGCACATACTTGATAATGAAAAGACAAGACATTACTCTATTTTATTACACTTAAGGTGCTTTTTGGCTCAATGATCTGTTAAGAGAATGACTTAGTTACCCCAGGCCTTTTGTTATTTGTATCTCTTAGCCCAAATCCTGATTTTAAAATGTTACTGGTTTAAATGGCATTCTTTTTGTAAAAACATGAATTTATTTATTTATTTTTGAGTCAGAGTCGGAGTCTCACTCTGTTGCCCAGGCTGAAGTGCAGTGTCATAATCATGGTCACTTCAGCCTCAATCTGCTGGGCTCAGGTGATCCTTCTGCTTCAGCCTTCCAAGTAGCTGGAACCACAGGCATGTGTCACCATGCCTGGCTAACTTTTTTTAATTTATTATAGAGATGAAGACCCTCCGTGTTGCCCAGGCTGGTCTGGAACTCCTGGGATCAGACAATCTTCTTGCCTCAGCCTCCCAAAGTGCTGGGATTACAGGTGTGAGCCACCGTGCCCAGCCATTGACATTCTTTTTGAACTAAGTTAATTGTGGGTTATCCTCTTTGCTTCCTGTGCTAGCTAGGAGCACCTGGCTGTTTATAGTCCTTATGGTACAATAACTGTGTAGTGATTATGCACTTTATGATTAACACTTATTGCTTTAAGTATTAAAACAAGGTGAGACTGTGAAATTATATAAGGAATTCAAGTCAAATTTTATAGACTATCCATGGTTCTGCATTTGGAGGTTTGTTTTATTTTTAAGTCAGTATAAATCTGTTGCTATGTGTATTCATTTTTCATTTTAAGAATCTATAACTAACTCTAATTAATGCATATTACACACAATTATAGAGGCAGATAACTTTAGGTACAAAGAAAGCTGCAGCAGAAACATGGAAACCTGGGTTCAAATACATGAACAATTGTGTGACCTTGAACAGGTTGTTGGGCTCTCTGAATCTTGATTCTTCATTAGAAATGAGGGGACTTGACTCATATGTAAAGTGGAAAGTAAGGCCACACATTTTTTTTCCTCTTTGCTAGAATAATGGGCTTTAAAATTTTTTAAAAAATTGGAAGTTGTAGTTTTGCAGTGATGCATAAAGAATATTATTGTCTATATCTAATTTGAGTATTTGAACATACTCTTTTTAGAAAAACAAAAAACAAAACAACAAAAATAATCCCAGTGACTACATGGACCACTGTCTCCTAAAACTCCAGGTTCATTTTAAAGGTTACAACCCTGGGTAGTCCCAGCTGCTTTATCAATTCAGAAACTTCTGGAGAGTAGGATTTTTTTTTAAACCTGCCCTTTCTCAACCCTTTTAAGAGGTGGTCATTGCAGTGTTAGCTGGTTAAATAACCGGCTTGTAAATGGCATATTTCTAGCCCAGGTCATCTTAGTGATTGCATAGATGTCATTGTATGATCTGAAGTTTTTCCTCTGTGTGTACAGTGTTTTCTCTGCTTTGTGGTCAAAGTCAATAATGACTATAAAGGAGTCTAATGGAGGAACTTGTCACAGTGTGTACAGCACCCACAAGGATGGTAGAAACATGTAAGTGGAATCGACTCTTAGAGTTATCTAAAAACATCCCTTTAAAAGGCCCATTAACCAGCCCAAGGTTTTTCAATGCCAATGTTGATTCAGGGTGAGATAGCATAATAGTCCAGAAATTGACACTGAGATATTAGTGGAGTAAAGCTGAAGATGATCTTGAGACAAAAACAGGATAACAAGTGACTTAAAAGGAGAAAACTCAGCCATATAAGGACCACTCAGCTGTGTAAAACTTTGAACGATGCGGGGAAGGGATGCAGGTGACTGAAAATATGACCCATGGGTAAGTACCAGGGCTGGGGGTTTCAAAGTTTCTGAAATAAAAACTTATATGTAGGAATTGAAAGATGATCCTACCAATAAGCTTTTCCTTGACTTTTCACTGTGGTGAACATCTGGTTTTCAGTCTTAAATTTAAAACAGATGGGAAGGCCTTTGCATTCAGGGGTGTTGCAGTATGGATGAGGGCTTGGAAAATGGGCCTGTGGTGAAGTCACAAGACTAGTGCTGTGTGGCCTGGAAGAGAAGGCCAAGAGGTGTATGTGGTTTTTCTGTATGTGAAGTCTTGTGATAGAGAAATGTAGTAGCAGATGTGTGCATCTACTAAAGACAGAACAGGAGCAAAGAATGCTGCTGCTTGGGAGGTGATGGAGTGACAATGTTATGCTTGTGAACACACCTTGTATCTTGCAGATTTGAAGAAAGTCACTACTATTTGTGAGCTAAAGAAGATGGAGTGTCAATTGGCAAAAAATGAACACTTCTGACATAGTCTACTGTTTAACAGAGGAGTAAAGGCAGCAAAGGCGGCTTGGAACATTTGCACTGTGTTAGGGAAAAATGCCAATGGAGACAGCGTGGCCAGAAAATGGCTTTGTCATTTCAAAGAGGGCCACGTTGACCTGAGTGGTTCTTCATGATCAGGAAGACCATTGGGCTTTGATGAAGACCATTTAAATGCTTTAATCCACAATGATCCATGTCAGTCAACCTGAGAATTGGCAAATGTGATGAACTGTGGCCAGTCAACCCTTCTGCGACATTTGCATTCCATGGGGAAGCAAAAATCACTATGGACTTGTGTATCAGCCCAATAGAGTAGCAGTTTGGCTTTATTATGTGGGACGAAGCAAATGGTGGGGCGCAAATGGAGCCCTCTGTGGTTATACCACCAAGGGCTCTTCAGAACTGAACAGCTTTGCCAGCTTTGCTCCCTTGGCTGTGACTGCTGTCTCTGCTGCCCCATTTCCTCTCCCCCTGCCTTCGCTGGGTGTGAGATAAGGCAGGCATTATCCTCTAGCAATGGCTATCGCTCACTTGAACATGGGATACAGCAGTTAGAGATAAGTAATGGCAAGTAACAAAGTTATAAAAAGGAAAGTACTGACATCTGAAGTGATAGTATTAAGGACTCTGGTCTTCATCAAATGTGAGGCCTGGTTTACTTTTCGGAGGTTCTTCCTAACCCAGCCGCTTGGCTGTGCCCAGGCTTGTCTAGTTGAGAGCAGAGCAAGTCACTAGTCTTCAGCATCATGTACAGACCTGCTGGGACCCCATCATTCAAGTGCCAGTGACTCCAAGAAGTCTGGCCATATTACATTTTATATGCTTGTTGATTGTCTTTCCTTCCCTCTAGAATGTCAACTGTCTGAGGGCAGGGGTCTTGGCTGGCTTGTTCAACAAGTTAGTCTCCATGCCCAGAACAGCGCCTGACTCTTCATAGGCTCTCAACAAACACTTGTCCAATGGACGGACTGCCTTACTAGCCTTTTCCTAGTACGTTTCCCCTCTACACTTTGCAAATCTTGTGCTTTGCCACGTATTGGTGACCATTTTGTTTTTTAGACTTCCCTGGTGACTGACTACATATTTATTCTTTGTTTCAAATGCATCTGGCATTTTCTGCTTTTTAGAGATCAGAGGAGGAGCATTCTCACAACTGCCTATTATTTATCAGTGTAATTATTTATAAAATGTTTTCTTTCTATGTTATAGTGAAAAGAAGAGATTGGACCTGGAAGAGAAACTTTATGAGTATAATTGGTCTGATATATGTAGGTAAGAGATGACAGTGGTGACAGTTTTCAAGCCAATTTCCATGTTCCAATAAAAAATGTAACCCTAATTGTATGTCATAAACATTGTAATTGGAGTACCTTTACCATTCTCTTATTTTTATATATTATAACTCGAAGTAAACACTGCAATTTAATATAATCACTATCAAATTCAGAATAAATTTGATTAAAGTTAGTTTGAAACAAAAATTACCTTATTTTTGTTACTTGGTATTTGTGTTATTTCAGGAATCTGTTTTGTCTAAATACTTTAAAATAAGACCTATAGTCTTTTTAGTGACAGTGTAAATACATTGAACTTGTGTGACAAGGCATGGTTACTATATTTCAACAAACAGTGGCAGGCAGAGTTACGTGTTGTCTCATTTGTTCATGAATACATGAGAATGACTGGTAAAGTTATTTTGAGCAGTAGATAATATATATTTTAACTTCTATTTTATAAAGACTGAACTTCATCGTTAAGCCAAATATTCGGTGTTACCTCCAATATTGTGCATATGGAGAGTTTCTGCCTTGATAACATTAAAGTTGTAACTTACCCATGTTACACTATGAGTGAGAAATGAGAGAGAGGCCAAGAACACTTTAAACCCAAAGCACCCATTAGATCTCTTTCCTTATCTTCAAGATTATTCTTTGATTTTAAAATGTAGTGTACTTCCAAAGTTTCCAGGCGGAGTAGATGACCGTGCAGCAGCTCTGAGGCCTCTTCCTAACTCAACCACTTGGCTGTGTCCAGGCTTGTCTGGTTGGGAGCAGAGCAAGCCACCAGTCTTCAGCATTTTGTACAGATCTGCTGGTAGCCCATTGCTCAAGTGCCAGTGACTCCAAGAAGTCTGGCTATTTTGCATTCTGTGCCTCCATCTTCCTCTGTCCCATGGGAAGATGTTGGCTCCGAGAACTCTGTGTAGAGCCTTAAGGCTGTGTCTAACCTAGAGGAGTGTCAGTTATTGCTTTTTACTGTTTTTATCAATATCCTTGTTCTTATTCATTGCCTTTGAACTTTCTGACATGCTGCTTCCCCTGCCTGGAATGTTTTTCTCTCATCTTTTTATTGTTGGGCTTTCCCCGATTTTAATGAACTCTTATTCACCTTTTAGGTCCCAGCTTTCTTGACCCCTTCACCCAGGTCAGACTGTCCAGTGTGTAGCTGTCTTTTTTATTTCCCTCATAGCACTTATCACCTGTGTTTACTTGTTTGTTTTCCCTGTTGACCTTAGCTGAAGTACTTTCCTGTTTGGAATGCTGCATGTGTGAATGAGTGTATGAATGGATGAATGACTGCTGTGTGGTCAGCTGTGAAGGTGAATGTGGCGGCAGCACTGGAACTAGAATTTGCAGAGGGCATGGTTACTGTTGTG
The DNA here is from genome assembly GCA_963574415.1 of Tarsius wallacei. Lineage (NCBI taxonomy): Eukaryota > Metazoa > Chordata > Mammalia > Primates > Tarsiidae > Tarsius > Tarsius wallacei. Next base: position 27,329 of record CAUYQG010140436.1, read on the forward strand.
CCCACTCCAGGTAGACCCTAGACCCCGCTGGCAGTTTTGCCAAGTGCCTGACCATGAAAGACCACGTGCTGTCACTTTTATCAAAAACACAAACATGGGCAGTAAAACCTAAGCTTTTTGTTCAGAAAGAAAAATGGAGATGGCCAGTCATGGTCAAAACTCAGAATTTTTAACAAGATACTACTTGGAAACTGTTGGCGTAGGGCTGGAAGTTTAATGTCTGGTGTTAAGCAGTTTTGGACATCTCCAGCATCTTTGCAAATCTGTTTTGAGGGTGGATTTTTTGGTCATTTTTTACACTTATTTTTGCTCGATGAAAGAATGCTGAATATTGAGCCAATCACAGAGATTCTGCATAGCAGTTACTCTTTTATGATTTAAATAGTTGGGAAGAAGAAAAATAATTATTGGTGTTGGCACTGGGAGAAGAGAGAGCTGAATATGGCCATGTAGACCTGTTCTTGAAATCACATTTAATTTTGAGAAACAAACCTATATAAATCTTTACTGTGTGAATGTTACAATGTGATCTTGTATACATATCTTGGGAGAGTTGTCCTTTTAACATGAACTATTTCATATGTCTTTTCTGTTTGTTTGTTTGTTTTTTTCCAATAGAAAACAGTCTTTAATCATTTTCTTTTGCTTGTTATATATAGCATTTTACAGTATTAAGTTCAGATATTTGATTTTTGTGATTTTTCTCTGGCACATTTTACATGAAAGAATCACTTCCTGATATCCAATATGCCCATATGTTGCCTGTTCCTTCAATTATTCAGCTTTTCCTTAGGGAAAAGGAATGATATTTTCATGTTAATATTACCGTAGGGAAATGGCATCAGTTTTGCAGTTTGTGGACTGCATGCTCTTCCACTTGTTAGCATCAATTACCCCTCCAGGACTCTCATTGGCTTAGTGACTTGTTTTTTGTTTTTAAAGACAGGATCTCGCTGTGTTGCCCAGGCTGGTCTCAAACTCCTAGGCTCAAGCCATCCTACCATTGTAGCCTCCCATGTAGCTGGGACTACAGGTGCACATCACCATGCCCAGCCATTATTTTATTTTATTTCTTTTTTTTTTTTTTTCTGAGTTGGAGTCTCACTCTGTCACCCAGACTGGAGTGCAGTGGCCGCTCCCGGCTGCTGCAGCCTCGACCTGCTGGGCTCCGGTGATCCTTCTACCTCAGCCTTCCAAGTAGCTGGAACTACAGGCGCACGCTACCACGCCTGGCTAATTTTTGATTTATTGTAGAGATGAGGTCTCGCCAAGTTGCCCAGGC
>CAUYQG010140437.1:0-14481 GCA_963574415.1 Tarsius wallacei
TCCAGCTACTTGGAAGGCTGAGGCGGAAGGATCGCCGGAGCCCAGCAGGTCGAGGCTGCGGTGGCCGGGAGCGGCCACTGCACTCCAGTCTGGGCGACAGAGTGAGACTCCAACTCAAAAAAAATAAATAAATAAAATAAATAAAAATGAAAATCTTAGTAACAATTGTCAGTAACTATTTGTTCACTTTAACATATCTGAAAGATTCTTTAACTTGGAATTTAAAGAAACACAAAGAATAATCAGAAATATTTAAAATTACACTATGCATTGATGAATGTAATGATATGTAAACCAATTTATTTTATTAATCAATTAACCTATAAAATTGTATACCAGCTTTTAAAAATGTTGACATGTTTCTAATATTAAGTAGATATAAAACCTAGCATACAATCTTTTATTTTAAAGACATTATAAGGAAGTGTAATGTTCTTAGATGAGGGAAGAAGCTAAGAAATTTTCTTCTTTTTGTTGGTCCAGTCTGTACTCTCATTTTGCTCATGTATGCTGGTGAATTTTTAGAATCAAGGTGATCAATGACACTTAGAAGAGTATGAATCTTTATAAATGCTTAAGGTTTATTCTTTTAGGTATGTATCAGATATTCTTAAATTCTAATACTCTTATTTTTTATTAATAGTAAAATAGTTATGTGCAGGTTGTATCCCTTATCCAAAGTGCATGAGACCAGTAGTATTTCAGATTTTGGGGGATTTTGGAATATTTGCATATACATAATAAGGTATCCTGAGGATGGGACCCAAGTCTAAATACAACGCTTATTTCTGTTTCATATACCCCTTATGTACATAGCCTAAAGGAAATTGTATACAATATTTTAAATAATTTTGCATGTGAAACAAAGTTTTGACTGCATTTTGACTGTGACGTGTCACACAAGATCAGGTGTGGAATTTTCCACTGTTGGCATCATCTTAATGCTCAAAACATTTGGAATTTCAGAGCATTTTAGATTTGAATTCTCAGATTGGGGATACTTGACCTGTATCATATTTACCTTTTATGATTTCTGCTTTACTGTGTTGAGTTCCTCTGACTTATTTATTGATAGGAAAAAATAATGATATTGTTTTTCCTCTATTAAATGAGAATATCAGACAGTTTATGTAAAAATATGTAATTGGAATAAAATGATTGTCAATATTAATGTAAAACATATATATTGTAAATGGTAAAATTGCATTTGTTGGTAATATAAATGTCACTTGGATAACAGATTTGTAGAAGGTACACCTTGATTTTCATTCTACAAAGGCAAAATTTGACCATATACAGTAAAATATACACTTATATAGCTCTGAATTGTAATGATTGGAAAATACATAAAAATTAACTTAATTTTGGTATGGCTAAGATTAATTTCATGCTTTGTTTTTATTAACATTTCCTAATATGTAATGTATAACGCAGATGTAGACAGCTTTATTCTTTTAAAAATGAAATTATAAAATATAAAGAAAATACTGTTATAGCTGATACATGTTATTATGTATTTTATATCAATTTTTTTTTCAAAAATGTGTGTGTGTGTCATGAAGCAGCATAACACATTGATAGAGAAGCCTAAATGAGAGTCAACAGCCTTAACTTATTATTCCAGTTCTGCTTCTAACTTGTTGCTTTATCTTGGACAGACCAATCACTTTTCAAAGATTTTCTTTGCTTGTCTATAAAATTACCTCTAATATTACAGTTTTCTGTGTTAACACTTCACTGTTCTAGTGCATCTGTACATTCTAAGGTCATACTGGGAATATTTAAACATTGCTTATTAAGGCCTAAAAGTGTTTTAATTTTTTCTACAAAATAAACTCTATCTAAAACAATGTAAATTATGATTGTTATTGTTTTTATTTTTCTTCCAATGTCTCTCCACAAGATTGCTAGATTACCTCCTAAGCTTGGCCAATGTCCAGTTTCACCAAAATACTAACTCAAACAAAACCTCTTGGAAACTGTGACTTTAAGCAAAATGGCATATAATGAAATCTATAAAGATTGCCAGGAGCCCCTCCAGCCACCACACAGTTCAAACATAAGCACAAATACAGCAAGGGTCGCTGAGCGCTTTTGTGTTGTATTATTTATTGTGCATTTATGATATTTTGTTAGTCTCTTACTGCCTCCATCTACTTGGCATTCTCTCAGATCTTTAATGTTATGATGAGACATTTCTTAACGAACACAAACTGTGTGTTTGTTTTTAAGACAAACATTTTTCTCTCAGGTGAGTTTCTCATCACAGATATTCTCATATGTTTTACACAAATTTTTTATTATACAATAATCTGTACTCATTTATTGATCCATTTTCTAAACTGCTTATTCTATTTCAGGGTTGCATGTGGCCAGAGGCTCTTCCTGCAGCTCAGGGCACAAGAAGAGAACCTGACCTAGGTAAGACACCATCCTATCATAGGGCTACTAACTCACCCACCCACACTTCTTCACCCTGGAACCACATAGACATGTCAATGAACCTAATGGCTGCAGCTTTGGTAGGTGGATAGAAACAAGAATACTCAGAGAAAATCCACACAGGCATGGGGAGACCATGCAAACTCCACACAGATAGTGTCCTCTGGGCAGGAGTTGACTATTTTTTTCTAATCAAGGTTATGATAAAATGACATTGAATAAAGAATGTTATACAAAGACCTGCTGTACAACTATGACAAAAAAATGATAAGCTAAAGAAGTAAAGATAATGCTCGCAGGATTGAATAACATAAATTGAGTGATTATATTATAATATTCTATAGTAACAATGGTAATAATAGTGATGAACATCTACTGAATACTTTATCCAGTGGGTTAGGGACTGGCCACACAGACCAAAGGTAAACAAACACACACACCAGATCATCTGAATTGACATTCATCTTTAGAAAATCATAGAGACCAAATCATGCAGTAGACTAGGATGGTGGTCTTAAGTACTGAGATAGAGCTACTTTCTACGGAGTTAGACATGCAGGAAGCCAGCTTGTGTTCTGGATGGCCAAGCCATAGGGGTCCAGCCTCAATCAAATTAATACTTAGCTTTCAGTGTTTAAAATTCATTCTCTCGTCAAATCATCTCAATATCCTAATGAAATAGACACTGTTATTATAGTTAGTTTTCCATGGGCAGAAAAGGAAATTTTAGGAAGTGAAATAGTTAGAGTTAAGAACAAATTTGAGTCTTGTAGCTAGTGGTCTGAAACCATGATCTACGCTTTAAGCTTCTTAGGTCAATTATAGTTTTGGTAGAGACTACATTTCTATCTATTCAGAAAACAAAAGTGTTTGAAACAAATATTCAGAAAACAAAATAATATAAGTGGCTTCATTTGGCTGAAGACTTTATTTGTTTAAATGTAGCTCAGTCTTACTTTCAACTGTTCTTTTGTAATTTAGCTAGATAATAATAGTTATAATTATAAATAAATAGCCATAGTTCATACATACCTATAACAGAAAAGATATATTTTTCTCTGGTAGAGAAGCATACATGTTAATTTGGTGATGTGCTTCCTTCACTCCAGATTGATCCTTTCTGGAGCAAAAATAGCTTTAAACATAAGAGATTGTAAAGGGATTTTCTGTTAGTCTTTTACTCTCTCCATCAACTTGGGATCCCTAGTATTATGCTGAGACTTTTCTGCTCAACACACACAAAATGTGCCACTATTTTTAAGACAAGCGTTTTCTCTCAGGTGAGTTTCTTGTCACAAATATTCTTTCTTTGTCTCTCTCTCTCTCTCTCTCTCTCCAACCCCCTCCCCCCAACCAATCCTTTCATACAATTGTTAATGGCACAATGAAGCTCACAAAGAAGGGTCAAAATGTATTGAGAAATAACACCTCCTATCTACCTGAAATGTCTTCAGTGGGAAAAACTCTCCTAATTGAAGCCTAGAAATGCTTTCTTATGAAAGAAAGGGAAAGAAAGGAAGGAAGGAAGGAAGGAAGGAAGGAAGGAAGGAAGGAAGGAAAGAAGAATCTCCTCCTCTGATGATTAGTCATTATTTATTTTGGTACTGTCTTCTTATTGCTGCATTCACCCAAATCTGTTTCATGGAGCTGTGTTTTTTTGTTTGTTTGTTTTATTTTTAATAATTAGGTTTGAATTAGGTTTGAATTAGGTTTACATGTTTTTGTCATGCTTTCAAACAGTGATTTTTTCTTTTCCATCAACTCCAGGCTGTAGTTTCCATAAATACCCATCTTAGTTGACATCAAAAGAAAAATAAATTTCTAATGTTTTAAAATGTGAAAAAGAAAGGCTATCGTTAGATTACATGACCATGCCTCGCCTGCTGCCATGACCAGACTAGGTGGAAAGAGTCTGTTATATATTTTCTTTCTGCATGTTGAATTTTACTGACACTTTTTTCTGGGAGCAGAGTTAACAATGATGAATTTAACCACCCAAGGAAGAATAGTGAATGGTTCTAGTCTTCCCCATTTCTCAGCTTGTGAGATGGAAAAATACAGCTGGTCACTTCTACCTGTTTATATTATGTTTCTGATACTAGAGCACCTACACAGACTCTCCACATCACCCAAACTTTCATGGGAGAAAACAACTATCCCCACATTCTCCCTCACTGCCTAAAATTTCTGGGAATGTTGACACGTCATTCTGAATTCCTTATATCACAAGCATTCTGCCTCCCTTCAGTGAAATATTTCCTGGGCACACCCATCTCCTGGGCTGGGAACACACAACATCTGCTGCACTAGCTAGCTCACTTAGCCTGTGACACACAGAGCATGAATATCAGCTGAATAAGTTCTTCCATTTTAGATATGAGGAAACTAAAGGACAATGACCCAGAACAATCTGAAGCCAAGGAACGGTGGGACCAGAGCTGAACTCGTTTGTATTTTCAATATATCATATTAAATATTAACCTATCTTATGAAGTTGATTTCTTGAAAACCTATATTTTAAACTTAAAAGCATTCACTGTCACTGGGAGTAGTCAACTATACAAACACTTTTTGTTCGCATTTGGATTTATTTTAAATGACTTACAATCTCTTTTTACACTGATATCATTATCATAAAATGGCCTAGAATATTGCATTTGTTCCTATTAATGATAAATCTCTGGAAAATATATTATCATTCAGCTGAAATCAGATTTTTGGCAATGTTCTTCCCATTTTGACTGTCACTATGACTTAGCTGGGTAATTCCAAACCAGTCCTTATCTATTGATTCAGATTTTCTTTCCTTCTTATCAGTATTGTCAGAGGAAAAAGACTCTTTTGCATAAATCTCTTTTCTGTTTTACCTGATTGCAACTTGCATTCCAACTCTGAATCCTGTCAGTTTCAGTCAGTGTGTCTTTTCTGTCAACAGTGAGATCATATATCATCCAGAACAATAATTTTATATTTGTTCAACTTTTCTATTTTGTTCAGTGAGAATACCCAACATTTACTACTAAAAAAAGCAAAAAATAAAAAACAAAAGGATACTCTATATGCATGGCACTGTTTATTTATCATATAAAATATTCAAAAACAGCACCGTGTTGTTGATGTTTTCAATTGTCATAGTTTATGACTATACAATATACATCTCAATACTTAAATATGTCAAATTTACAGACTTCTTTCCTGAATATCTTATATTTGTATACTGGTTACATTGTTCAGAAAACATTCACATGCATTATTTTATTTGTTCATCACAACACCCCACGAACTAGGCAGACAGAGCAGATGGTGTTGGAATCAGTCCTTATGGATGTGAAAGCTCTGACTCAGGAAGGTTATGAGTGACAAAGTCTCCCAATTAGCAAACAAAAACCCAAAAGTAAATCAATTATTTTTTAAAAATTGTAATAAAATGATTTTGCATATTATCATACTCCCTACATATCATGTTCACTGACAGCAAAAGAGCATGAGTTTATAGTTATCAGAAAGGCACACATTACTTGTAGGTGAGGGTTTGGGTAATATAATGGAATTTCTAGCTATAAGTAAACGTGAAAGAATGTTTACAATGTTGACATTAAATAAATATCAACGTACCTTGAATTTCATTTTTAAGAATCAACTATTGGCCGGGCTCGGTGGCTCAGCCTGTCATCCCGCGCTTTGAGAGGCCAAGGTGAGTGAATTGCCTGAGCCCGCAGGTTCGAGACCCGCCTAGGCAACTTGGCGAGACCTCATCTCTACAATAAAATCAAAAATTAGCCGGGCATGATAGTGCACGCCTGTATTTCCAGCCACTTGGAAGGCTGAGGCGGAAGGATAGCCAGAGCCCAGCAGCCCAGCAGGTCGAGGCTGCGGTGGCCAGGAGATCGTGCCACTGCACACCAGCCTGGGCGACAGAGTGAGACTCCAACTTAAAAAATAATAATAATAATAATCAACTATTACCACTCTGTCTGCATTCATACATCTTTCAACAAATAGTGTTTCATTGCCCACTATGTGCCGAGGTTCTGATGTCCATGAACAAAACATGCCAAGACTTTACTCTCACAGAGCTTACATTCTAGAACATGAATCACAAAAATAACATGCATAATATTTTAGCAAATGTTAATTGAGAAAGGAGGAGAATAGAAATGAAAAAAAATGACACAGATGAAGTTTAGAATGTATCAGACAAAGTCCCTCTCTCTAAATGGCAGCACAGGAAGGATAACTCAGGAAAGGGAGAGGCAAGTCACACAATTTTCTGATGATTTTGGAGGTAGGCTTATTTAACTTGAATACATTCTACCTCTTGGGAACCTGTCATAGTGCTACACTTTTCCAAATATTTTCAAAATAGAATAAGAAGAAGTAGAAATTGCTTTCTTAGAAAATGATGATCAGACCGGGTGTCCATTGACTAAATGTATAGGTTTTTGCTTTGTCATTGTTTACATCAAGCGAACATTTATATATAAAAATTGGGTTGTATGTACCAGTTAAACTCAATGTGTGTCTTAGCAACCCACTTGAAGAAAGTATTACTTGCTAGATGATGCAAATGTGACTCAGTGAAGTTAGGTACTTTGTTCATGATCATTGAGTGGATTATTGGACTTTTTCTGGTATTTTAAATGCTGATAGTTGTACTTAGTTCAAGAATAAATGAAAGGCTATTATTTAAAGAGATTTTTGAGTCATTTACTTCAATCCCAAGTCTTTGTGGAGAAACTAAGATTTGGAAACTAAGCACTTCCAGCATTATTTTTTCCAGTATTGCAGTAACCACCACTTCTAAAGATATGATTTTATTGGTGGGAAACTTTAGCATTTGCTGATGCCCATATTGCTTGTAAAAATTATATTTATTTTTACATTGACAATTTATTCTTTGAAAAAGCCAACAAACATACGGGAAATAAATTTATATTTACTAAAAGCTAATATTTCATTATCTAAAGATAACTTCTATAAGAAACTAACAAAGTAATCTATATTTTTCAAGATATTTTTGTACAAGTATATAAATATAAAATAAATACATTTTTGCAAAAGGGAGCTTACTTTATATATTCCACATTACTGTATTAAAATAATAAACAAAATCTTTAATATTATTGTTACTGATTACATTGGTTATACTGTAGTATTTAAATAACCAATTTTATATTGCTAGAAATAGAAATTATCTCCAATTTTTGTTTTGTAATGAAAATTGCTGACCGGGCTCGGTGACTCAGCCTGTAATCCCACGCCTTGGGAGGCTGAGGTGAGTGGATTGCTTGAGCCCGCGGGTTCGAGACCCGCCTGGGCAAGCGAGGCCTCATCTCTACAATAAATCAAAAAATTAGCCGGGCGTGGTAGCGCACGCCTGTAGTTCCGGCTACTCGGAAGGCTGAGGCGGAAGGATCGCCGGAGCCCAGCAGATCGAGGCTGCGGTGGCCGGGAGCGGCCACTGCACTCCAGTCTGGGTGACAGAGTGAGACTCCAACCCCCCCCAAAAAAGGAAAGAAAATTGCTATTTTAATACACAATACTCTTCACTTATTAAATTACTTTGTTCTATTGTAGTTTTCCTTAGATATCATTATAATCTATTCTTTCCTTCTGACTTCTTTCCGTAAGAAATAAGAAAGACTAAGTTCTTCTCATCCCTATTATGGGGTAATAAAAGATTATATTTTTTACCCAGGGGTGGAGACATATTTTATTATTCGTAGTAGTAGTAATAGTAGAAGTAGTATTTTTTCCTCTGTAAAGATACATTTACATGTATAATATATTTCTAAATGATTTTTTAAAGTCAAGCAAACTTAAAATATCTGGCAAATATAATTGGAAAGTAAATGAGGGTTATGTCTTAATAAATAGCATATATTCATCAACTCTTTTTTTTTTTTTTTTTTTTGAGTTGGAGTCTCACTGTCGCCCAGACTGGAGTGCAGCGGCCGCTCTCGGCCACCGCAGCCTCGACCTGCTGGGCTCCGGCGATCCTTCCGCCTCAGCCTTCCGAATAGCTGGAACTACAGGTGTGCGCTACCACGCCCGACTAACTTTTTGATTTATTGTAGAGATGAGGTTTCGCCTGCCCAGGCGGGTCTCGAACCCGCGAGCTCAGGCAATCCACTCACCTCAGCCTCCCAAGGCGCGGGATTACAGACTGAGCCACGGAGCCCAGCTCTTTCACTTTTTTTGATTGTCACTTTATTCATTTACGCTACATCTACCCTAAACTCTACTTGTTTGACTTCACTATTCCTCTCCTATCCCCTTCAACATCTATTCATTTCATAACCTCAGTATGTAGGTTTCTGTCTTTCCCAATGCAATTCAAAACAAAGCTCCTAGATATGCCACATGTTTCTCTTCATGTACAAAGAAGGCTCAGATAGTTAATGACAAAGACAAGATTCCTTTTTTTTTTTGATGGAAAACTTTTTATTCAAAGGACCATTCTTTTTCTTTTTATGTTTCTATATTTTATTTTAAAGATGTGGGGTACAATTCAGAATTAGGTATACAAGTGGTCCTCTTAACAACTAAGGAGTTGAAGAGGTTGAGAAATTCACACATCAAAATGTTTAGTTCTTTTCCATATAACATTTAAAATATCTTCATAATGATCGCAAACCATAGCATAGAGAAGTGTGAGACAGTTTCTGGAAACAGAGAGGAATCTAAATTAGAGGTCCAAGGTGAATAGGTGGTGGGAGGCAAAATTGTATTCAAATTACAGACTACTTCCAATGCACTGAAATAAAAACGAACAACAAACAAGGGTAACTTTGTAGTTGGAGAAATATCTCTCTTTAGATGTAGAACTGGGAAGTACTTGAGATCTAAAAGCATGCATTTTGTAAACATTCCTTACTACTACTATAAAAAGCAACATAAAAGTAAACGAAGAAAGGCACTGAGAAACTATTCGTATTTTCTCTATTCTTTCTTCTCTTAGCTGAATGTTTCTAATAAATATTTTCCACTCGCAATCTGTTGGAAAAAAAAAACAATGTTTAAGCAGGTAAGGATCTTTTTATAAATCAGAAGATTCATAAACTCAATTTCTGTTTAAGCTTCTCTTAAAAATATACACATTGTACTAAATTCTTTAAAGAGTTAAGAACTGTAGAAATGTACACCCGTTTATGATAGACCTGGAAAGGTAAGTCAAAACATAAGTCAAAACAGGGTACAACTAAATAAAAACAGAATACAACAATGAAAACCTATTAGAAATGTGGCTGCCCTGCCATCTTACCTATCTTCAAGTCACATAAAAATTGGACATATATATCTATAGAGATACTTCAAAGAAAATCAAATAATATGCCCCAAATGTTAAGGACCAAATCTCAAAAACGTTGTACACTATATGGAACTCTAAGCTTATTTACACATATTTTAGGCACACATTTAATAAGTATGGTTATCAGATGATCAAATCCCCAGCAAATCAGTGGTATTAAGAAAGACTGCTATAAAGGAAGGCAAACTACTAATAAAAATGGATAATTAAAAACAACATAAAATTCCAAGACAGACACATATATCTTTTTGTTTTGTTTTGTTTTTTAGAGCAATTACTTGTAACGCAAAGTTGCAGACATACTGGAAGAAAATAAAACACACACTTCCACTCCAAATTTGCACCCGGGCCGCCTTCGCTTGCTAGGTTCACTCGCTGAATCGCTTCGTCCTCCCCGATACGGTGACATTTCGGCCTAGGCAGTCACTCCAAGGCTGCCTCCTGCCACTTGGGATGCTGAGAGGAGGAAGAGCAGTGACTGGCCTGGCCCAATATAGCTTTGCTGCCAGCCCCTCACCTCCCTCCTATGCTCGAACCTCACCAGTCCCGCCACCTCGCTACTTTGTCCAGCTCTTTTTTCAATTTTAAAGATGTCGGGTACAATTCAGGGTTAGGTATACAAATGGTCATGATGCAGGTACCCTTGTTGATGAGGTGTGCCCCTCCCTCCCCTGGCAGTTTCCCTCAACTGCCAATCCAACCACTCCTCCCCTGGCAGTTTCCCACTCCTGTCAATCCCTTTCTTATAGTATTATGATAATTGTTTAAGGTCTGCTTATGAATGAGAACATACGGTACTCTGGTCTTTGTTTCTGTGATACGTCACTGAGTATGATAGACTCTAAATCCACCCAAGTTGCTGCAAAGTCCATATGCTTGTCCTTCTTTACGGCTACATAATATTCCATTGTGTATATGTACCATATTTTTTTTATCCAGTGCAGCTTCCATGGGTAACCTGATTAGTTCCATGTTTTTGCTATTGTGAATAGAGCGGCAACAAGCATGCGAGTGCAGGTATCTTTTTGGTAGAATGACATGCGTTCCTTTGGGTATATTCCCAATAGGAGGATTGCTGGGAGGTCAATTTTCGAAATCGCCACACTGTCTTCCAAAGAGGTTGCACTAGTTTGCATTCCCACCAGCAGTAGTTCCTTTTTCTCTGCATCCTTGTCAGCATCCTTTGTTGTTTGTTTTATTAATGATGGCCATTCTTACTGAGGTTAAGTGGTATCTCAAAGTGGTTTTGATTGTGTTTCTCTGATGATTAGTGAAGCTGATCACTTTTTCATGAGATACATATGTCTTGGTGAGCCTTATAATTTTAGGTAACCTACTATTAACAAAAATATAACACTGCTACAGCAACTCTGTAATATGACAGAAGAAAACCTTTTATCAATTGTGATTACTCTAAAAAAATATTAAATTACATTTGTTTATTTCAAAGGTCACAGAAACATACCTTAGTGACATAATTAAAATAAGAAAAAGTTAAAGGCTGAAAAGAATAAATCTTAGATAACCAGAAATCATAGTTTACAGCATAAATTATTTCCCAAAGGTTCTGAAAAGCAGAATTTTCATTTAATGAAAAAGAATCTGAATAACAAAATAATAACATGCCACAAGGTAAAACATGATTAAGCTTTTGAATGGAATACATGGACTATTGCTCAAAGAGCTCAGAAAAATATCAGTGTGATGAGAAGTTGACACAGTTTTCAACCAAGTGTTGAAGGATAGAGAAGATTTGGATAAGAAAATAAAAAAGGGAAAATTTGATGGGAAGTTGGGATTGTAGGTCTCCTCGCAAGAATTTTAATAACTGCATTGTATATTAAAACAGCAGAGAATAAAAAGAAATAGCTGACGCTAAAAGTGTTCTTATGTAGGAATAGAGAAATATAAGAACAGGTGAGAAGAGCTTTTGAAATGCAAGATTGATATTCTCTGTATTTCAACATTCAGGAAGTGAGAAATGGTTATAAAAACAGGGCTAGAAGAGTTGAATGTGCACTATTTAAGATGAGGGGAAATTTAATTGGGATGAAATGTAGAGGGAAAATAATTGCAAGAGAAAAGACTATTAAAAATATTAATAGCAAACTAGATATGAAATTGACAGTTCCCTCAGGAATCAAAGGCAGGGAACTTTCTCAATCCCCAGGGTGTTCAGAGGTGGTCCCACTTGTTTTGCAGATGAGGGCTTCCAAAGAGAAAAGGCCAGTAACTTGCCCAAGGTCATACCCTAATTAATGCTGAGGCTAGAACTACAGTCCTATTTTTCAGTCCAAGAATATTTTCTATTTGGATACCTTCTAAAATTAGTTTTCCTAGCCGGGCTCGGTGGCTCAGCCTGTAATCCCGCAGTTTGGGAAGCCAAGGTGAGTGAATGGGAAGCCAAGGTGAGTGAATGAGCCCGCGGGTTCGAGACCTTCCTGGGCAACTTGGCGAGACCTCATCTCTACAATAAATCAAAAAAATTAGCCTGGCATGGTAGCGCGCGCCTGTAGTTCCAGTTACTCGGAAGGCTGAGGCGGAAGGATCACGGGCGCCCAGCCGGTCGAGGGGGCTGGGGCGGGGAGCGGCCACTGCACTCCTGTCTGGGCGACAGCGTGAGAATTTAACAAAAAAAAAAAAAAAAATTAAATTAGTTTTCCTTAATTTTTTCTAAAAAGCATTAGCCTTCAGAAACTGGGCCAGAAACCAAGAAATGGAGATTTCATTTCCTGATAGACCCAAAATTGTTTTCTTATTGTCACTTAACCTGACTGCGCCTTTTCCTACACCTCTTAAATTAAGGTACTAAGAACATTTCTGCTAGACAGTATTTGTTGAGGGGAAATGCCATTTTTCTAAGAATGAGGCAGTGTAACAGTGACTTGCAAATGCAGCCTGTTGTGAAATACATAGAACTCAGCCAATTTTCTTCATGTTGTGATGGATTTTTGCATGAATATTATGAAAGGAGATGTGCATGATTCACAAAAATATGTTTTTCATATATAGGATTTCAATTTAATCTCCAAGGAAACTTAGGTTTTTACTAAGACAGCAATAAATTTTCACTAACAAAAAAAGAAGAAAATTATAAGAAGAATGTATGTAGTTAAAAAGAACACAAAGGGATTTTCTACAGACCATCTCCAACCTTTATCATCTAGTAGCACTTACATTCCCTTTTCTTCTCTTCTTTATTTTGTTTGTGTGTGTGTGTCTGTGCACACGTGCGGGTGCGTGCTTCTGTGTTCATTTATTAGATCCGCAAAGACCTTTTTATGAAGGCTAAACCAAGTATTTTTCTTCCCTGAATTAAGATATCTTTAACCTGGTCTTTGATAACCCCAACACATTTTACTCTTTTTACCAATTTGTTATGATTTTTATTTTGATTGGGTTTTATATGTGTCAACATAGCACATTCTTCTTGAGGCATTATTTTTTTGTTTCCCTTCAGTTTAGCCTCACTTATTTCCAAGATCCTTTCTTGGGTTTCCTTGCTGGATTATATCTCATTTTATGTTTATGCTTACATTTGGAAATGCTGTTAGGTTTTATGACTGATTTTGCACCCCCAAATTCCCAAAGTCCCTGGTGCAAAGTGTTTTGTTTGTTTGTTTGTTTTGTATCCCCAAGACAGTCCTCAAATGAAGTGCAACACTGATAATCTAAAAGGGGTCAACAAGATGGACTTCAGTGGCCTTTTCCCTGTTCTTTTGAAGTCATGTTTTTCCCTCAGGTGTTGTGTTTCTCTAATAGAGTTTTCAATTTACTTTATGCTCTTGTCTTTTTGTGATCTGGAAATAAGGAGTATGAAATAAACCAAAGCAGAGATTCCTATTAGAGCATTTTCTGCTGCTGTTGTTGAACTTTACTATGGTTTTATGTTCCAACCTTTATTATTTTTGCCACATTTGTGGTTTGTTGGTTAATTATCTTGAAGAGTTCAATACAAGGAAGGGGATCACTTGACAGGTAGACAGAGCAGAGCAATGGAGAATTTCAGAGGTGGTGGAATTAGACAAGCCAGCAAGCAAATGACTGTGACTGGGTTGTCTGTCAGCAGATAACAGGGCCCTGGGCACCTGTCTAAGAGATTGAAAATAGAAAGAAAGGTAAGATCATAGCTCTCCAGAGTAGCCTATCAATACAGGCATCTGGGCACATAGACTCCATAATTAACCAAACACAAAAACAGAATTAGGCTAGAGTCAGGTTACCAAAACTAGAATATACGTCAAAAAGGGTCTTGAAAATATGACAGTCTCCTGGGTGTAAATTTTGGGTCACAATATTTTGTGTGACTATTAGCCATGGGAATCTGACAGTGAAGTCCTCTGTGTTAATCTGTTCATGTCCTCTTCTACTAAGGTCAGGAACAGCCTAGATTCCAGTGCCAGTTTAAATCTTCTAAGATTAATTGAGAGGTCCTAAATGTAGTCAGAAAAGAAAGGAGAAGTAACTTCTTGGACATATCTTGAGAAAGCATTCAATTTTATATACAAAGTCAGAGACAAAATAGAGAAAAATAAACTACAAGAGTAACTCAGAAAATCAAGTACCTGAAGTAAAATTAAAACATGAAAAACAAGCCGGGCTCGGTGGCTCAGCCTGTAATCCCGCGCCTTTGGGAGGCTGAGGTGAGTGGATTGCCTGAGCCCGCGGGTTCGAGACCCGCCTGGGCAAGCGAGACCTCATCTCTACAATAAATCAAAAAATTAGCC